>OY763890.1:5974659-6223380 GCA_963667165.1 Barbarea vulgaris | reverse complement strand
GTGTCGAATTATCTCTGACTTTTTTTTAGTGTAAGTTTTCAATTGGGACTTTGAGACTTGGCCGGTGCGACTTTGTCTATTGTGGGACCCATCACTCGTAACAGCCGTTAGATTCGATGTGGGGCTTCCTTATTGAGAGATTAACAGCCGTTCGATGCGAATTGTCCTAAATGGCTAATTCTATCTTATTACGGTTCCAACTTTGCAAAATTTAGATCTTTATCATAAAAATCCAATACGAGACACAGAGTGTACAAGTGTCGTGTGATCATCTTACATAACAATATTAAAAGCTTTACTCAATTAAAAAAACTGGGCTTAATTGGTTATCACCCTTGACTTAGCTTTGCATTCTTTTAACCCACCAAGATTGAACTTGAATACAATATACTTTGATAATTAAAAAATTCCTACTAGAATTTTCTTCTACTCCAATTCCTAATGACAAGGCATTCTTCCACATTTTTAAATGAACATTCGGTTTGATCTTTAGTTAAGTTTGTTTTGATGTTATTTATCGAGACGTGATTTTCATATAAATTGACGCAATTCCAAGTAGCCAAATTACAAGCATGGTGTACGAATCGATGGACCAATTGAAGATAAACCAGGTGAGATCACCCTTGTCTTGGTTTAACCTTCGTTGTCACCATCGGTTCACATGCCATGATAGAAAAATTTTGAATTATTTTATTCAATGATTATCAACCGTCCTTCTTGGTCATGGTCCCATTTACTAGCCATGTTTATATTTACAATTTTAAATCGACTAACAATACATTCATTAACTTACTTAATCGTCTTCATTTTTTTTGTTGCATTATATAAATGAGTAAAAATTGATCAATTTAAAAATTCGAACTTGAGTAGGGAGGGCCACGCAGAAAAAGCGAGGGTCAAAATAGTCATCTCGCGGGATCACCACCACCACCACCGCACCAGTTTCTTCTTCATCTCATCTACGCTTGAAACTGAGAAATCGGGAAAAAGATAGATAAATTTTACTTTAGCTTTTTAGAGTCATTTTTTTTTTGGGGGATCTAGTAGTTGGATTTGTTGAAGCAAAGTGGATTTGGTACGATTGATTAGGTTTCCTTCTTCACCGAACCTATAGAGAGAATCTGCGAGCTCTTTTTGGTAGGAATTAGGGTTCTTCAGATTTTGTGGTAAAGAGGAATCAATGGCAGAGGTTGTTCTGCACATATACGATGTGACAAACAGTGGATCGGAAAAGACTAACAACACCATTGTTCAGATCAACAGATTCTTCAAGGACGGTATCGGTCTAGGCGGCATATTCCACAGCGCCATTCAGGTACACATCACTGCCTCGATCAATCTAAATGCATCGATGAGGTCTCTGCTTGCTTTTGTTGTGTACACGAGTTTATTTGGTTTCTGTGGTTGTGTGTATGTATTTGGTGCAAATGATGCCTACTTTTTGGTTTCATCTGTTGTTTAATGGTTTATATGGTCCTACAGGTCTTCTGAAAGATCTGAAATTTATGTTCCCATTTCTTCTCCTCAACTCAGGATCTTCTGTTTCCTTTGTACTTTTGGTAACTTTCCATAGGATAATGAATGCGATATATTGACTAATGGCTCTCCAGAGAGACTTGTCAAAAGTAATGATGGCTAACGTTTACTTCATTGATCTTTGACCTTTTCAAATATATTGTAGTTGCTAAGATCACTTTCCTATTTGACTTTAGGTGTCCAAGTTAGTGCTAATGGATGACATATTGATTCCAAGGGAAGAGTAATTGAATGACATATTTCATGGATTTTTGCAGGTATATGGAGACGATGAATGGTCTTATGGGTATTGTGAACAAGGAACTGGTGTATTCAGCTGTCCAAGTGGCAAGAATCCTATGTACACATATCGTGAGAAAATCGTCCTTGGGAGGACAGATTGCACAATCTTCATGGTTAATCAGATATTGCGTGAGCTCAGCAGGGAATGGCCTGGACACACGTACGATTTGTTGTCAAAAAATTGTAATCACTTCTGCGATGTACTCTGTGACCGGCTTGGTGTGCCCAAGATCCCAGGTAAAGCCATTATTTGGGACTCGGGCTGTGTTTGTGTGTGTGTATGTTGGTCTTTAAAGCTTATGTCGCTTGGGTTCTGTCTCTTAACAGGTTGGGTGAATCGCTTTGCACATGCTGGCGACACGGCCTTGGAAGTGGCAGGAAACACAGCAATGCGGGTGGGTTCTCTTTCGTTTTGCTTCCTAATTGCAATATTGTGGGTGTTCAAATCTTGTAAATTGGGATTTTGCAGATGAAGCAAGCCAAAACTGAACTTGTGTCAGCTAGTAAAGTGGCTTATCGCTTCCTCTCAAATGTTACCTCGAACGTCACCAATGGCTCTAATGGCTCCAATGGCTCTCCACAAAGGTCGGGAAGCATCAACAGTTCAGACAATGGGAACTTGAGATTGCAAGGTAGCTGGTTCAAAGGCCTACTTAACACTGCCAAACCCTCAACAAGTACAGATATAGGGAACAAAGATGAAGATGCAAATCATGCAACCACCAATCAGAAAAAACAAAGCCGTGACTCTGATGTTTTACTGTTTCAGTAGTAACTGTACCGACCCGCCATTATGCATTCGGTTAACTGTATATGTATATCCACTGCTACGTGCACTTTTCTTCTCGTCTGTACCCATTACTTTGTATCAACTTTGGAACCCATTCTTTTTTTTCTAAATTTCAGTAGAACTTGTGCCTCTTGGTAAGATCATAATTTAAAGTGTCTATTATTCTCGACACACTAGAAATTGTGATTGAATTTGCTGCGAACTAGAAATGATGAGATTCAGAAGTTATGCTGTATATAACTCAGAAGGCACTTGTAATGTTACAGGCAGAGAAAGCAGAAGATAAACAACAAAGAATTTTAACACCAAAAGGGCTTCTAATATAAAAGATAATAATATTGCAACTTCTATCAACTTGTTTTAGCTACCGAATTTGGCACCATGTCATTTGTGATCACCGGAACATCGTTTCGAAGACTAAAGTGTTCCTATCAGCGTTCTCAGATATCTGAAGTGACGAAACCGCCTGAGCAGCAATCAAATCAGCTGATACTCCCATGTTGCTGTCCCAAGCATCCCTCATGAATGGCGACCAGTTACTACTTCCTCCTAGTCCACACCCGCTTGACACAAATCCGATCTGTTGAACTGCATAGCTAGCACAACTTTGGCGAGGAACATAGCTGCTTCTTTCATCTCTAAACATATCAATCTTGAAACCCTTTTCCTCGCTAACCATGACTCGAGATGAATCATCAGAATCTTCGCCTAGTAAGACATGCAGGGCAACAGCTTCAGCAATTGCAGCCCCTTCTTCATCTAACCTTTGTTGTTCTTCCAATCTCTTCTGCTTCTTCTTCTCCAGCTCAGCCCGGATGGCTGCAGAAGTAGCAAGAGCTTTCTCCAAACGTCTCTTTTTCTTCTCAGCTTGTTTGACACGATCAAATTCATCTTTACCATGCTTCTTCACTTTCCTAGCTACTGGTTGAGCTTGCTTGCACACCGTGTGATCCATACTTACTTGCTATATAGTTTGTATAGTTCTAACTAAACAAATATACTAAAGCCGCTGTCTTAGAGGATTTCCAAAGACTACAACCACTCTGGAATATAAGAAAACCTCATCGTGCGGACAATACAACCCCAAACAGAGACAACTGGAGACAACTCAAGGGAGACGCTATAAGAATTTGCAGACTTATCCTTTGGAATCAATCTTCCTCCTTTCCCATACCCCTTAGACTCGCCCATTTTCTGCATTGAAAATTACTTAAAGATAAGTTCAAAGTTGCAATGGAGAAACACAGAAACCTATGCAGGACAATCAATGTTAAAGCAAACCCATAATTAAAATTCAAAAACATGCCACCAAAATTTCATCAAGCAAGCAAACAAAGATCAAATGAGCACATGATTGAGTAACAACAACCTATAAAGACACCAAGTCTGATACTTTCGATGAATAACCATAATTGGCAAGAGCGCCACAACTTCAACAACTCATATAAACATATGAAGATTCTAGACCAAATCACACAGTGTGTAAGAGAAAAAAGATCGCTGAGAATTGAGTAATTGGATGAAACGAGAAGCAAGAAACCAGATCTACACTCAGAAACTCATGCTGCATCACAATTCAATCATCTAGTTAGGGTTAAACCCTTATATGAGCATTAAATCTGAGGAAGCTAACCAATAAAAAAAAAAAAAAAAAGTTTGACAAAAAGAAGTCAAATTCGATTGAAGATCTATGGAAATTGAAGATAAACAGAGCAAAAAGATGATGAAAATTGGATCCAAACCTCTACAGAATGGCATAGAAGCAGCTGCCGAAAAATATTGGATAATTTTGGATCCAGAAGAAAAGTAGAGATGGAAGGCGAGTTAGTTGAAGAGAAGAAAACGTATGCCGTCTTGATATCATCCAATCAAAATAAGCCACGTGTCAAATGACTTGTAGAGAATTCAACAGTCTCCATTCGGACACACAGACTTGACCGGTACAAACCTCGTCTGTCGGCGTGTCCATTTCAAGAATAAATGGCGCATAAAAGCGAGTGAGGAACATTTTAATTTTATTCGACTATTTCAAACTCTTTCTTATCCGGCATGGGACGAAAAATTCGAATAATTTGATCATTGATCTATCCAAACTCTCATAACTATCACCCATGGTTCTATATATATATATATATATATATATATATATTCTCATAATTCGGATTAACAGTCATCTACAAGATCATATATTTCGTATAGTAAGTGCAATTTTTCTAATGGATGTGCATAGTGCTTTATTCATAACAAAGCTATTAACATATGTTTCTATAAGATTTTTGTTCGAACGGCTAAGATTTTGGCTCCAACTTAAAAAAAAAAAAAAATGATATCAGAATGCAGAATGGTTAATGTTATCAAAACACAATAAACTTAGAATTAGGCTCCCATATTATATCGGTAATTTACGCCTACAGAATAAAGTTATCAACTTGACAAATTATAAACCCTGTTAGCAATTTTTTTCACTTCGAATCTAATAAGAGGACTATATTTTCATTTTATATATAGTCTATATAGTCTTGCATAAGTGTTTTAAAATTGCTCGACTTTTTTTGAATTTACCAAATTCTGAGGAGTAGGTAATCAGTTTATGCCTAATTTTGTTTATGGATATCCGTTTTTGAACGAGTCTTTTGTCTTTTTGATGGGTAATATTTCCTTTTTTGTTTTTTAATTAAAAACTTTCAGTGGAGTTAAGTTTAAGTGTCGCTAAGACACGTTGCAAAATGGGACACCCTTAATTATTTGTTGTTTGGAATTGAACATTGCAAAACGCGTGAGCTTTTCTATTTTGTTTTTCGCTATTGGGGTAGTCAAATCGTCATTTTAGTTAGGTTCAAAAATGAAAAATCGTCATTTTGGTTGGTGGATTGGCCACAAGGCATATCATTCGTCCACGAATGTATCTTGACTTTGCAAAAACAATATAAAAGGAAAACTTCTATAGAAAAATGTGTAGTATATGCATTGATCATTGATTAGTGTGTTAATGGTTATTATTGGAGCTTCTTCGTCAAAAGCGTACCGAACTTCCTATTTGTGTAAATAGAAAGCTATATATCCTTATCTAATTATGCCTCCACGCCACCTCATAGTAATTATCAAAACCAATAAATCAAAATAATATAAAGGGTAGAGGTGTACAAGAAGTAACTTTTGGGGATCAAAATCTTCCTTTGCTAAGTATGCCTCCATGGCCACTTCACCAATCACCATTTCAGTTATAAACTTGAATTTGGTGGAGAGCTAACAAAGGTGGGAGTCGTGCCAAACAAACGGGTCATCGACATTACAAATACAATTAGAGTAATTAATAATATATAATTATAAAAGCTTTTGGTTAAGAAAGATCAGGTTTCGGTTTGCTAATACATTAGCCTACATTGCATGTCTTTGACCAATCACGTTTGGTAAATTCAGAATTCATCCAAGATAAAAGTAATAACTAATATATAATATATGATCAAATAATTATTTTCCGTGGTGATAGTATTTTGATAGTGCCGTGGTGAGTGTACATAATAACAATTCCACTTAGAATTGGTGAGCATGAAGAAATATGGTGATGTATCCACTCAGTCATGAACTATATTGGACAGGCACGTACACGTACGTAACACGTTTCATTAACTATGTACCTTCAAAAGTCATTTCCCTTTGATGAAGTCACCCACCATTCAAGTAATGTTTATATAGAACTCGAGCGGTCCCTATTGTAAATGCCTTACTAATATATAATTCATATGACAGTGTATGTCCCCTATTCATTATTTTAAGAAGTAAGTTTTGTAGAAATCGTTTACGTGTTGCAACCATATTCATTTTCACAAACTTTTTCTTAAAAATAGCATTACTTTTGTAAGTTACTAATAAGTGAATGTACCAATAGATAATATAGATTAAAACTTTATCTTTACTTGTAACTTTTATAATTCCAAATTATGTCGTTACACGCAACGAGGGCGTCCAAGTACTTCTACGAAATCTCGCGAAGAAGCGGCCATACTGTGAACGTAAGCGCATATATAATGCAAACATATTTTAATTTACGAACAGAAGAAAAATCCAGAAACATCAATTTAGGTAGATGTCATTTAATTTATCAGATAAGAGATGTTTGACTTCACGAATTTTTTCTGGTTACATGATAAGCAAAAGATTTTCTAGTATAAGATCTACAATTCAGGTTTATGTTCGATTATCATTTTAAGTTAATTTATAAATGTCACTGAAATTAATGAAGAAAGCAATATGCAAAGGAAATGGCCAAAATGGAGCAAAGGAAAATAGATGGTTTAAATAAAACGAAACCTAATTCAGGGCAATTGGTTTTGGTGTAGGTTAGTGTAGGACGAGCATTAATAGTTTTGTGTTTAAGCTTAAAATTAGTGTCAAACCAGCATAATTCTTTCCTTGGATTTATATACAGATGTATCTTTAATTTTGGATTTTTCATTGAAATTTTGATATCATAATTCTTTTTCTTTTTGGTATTATCACCCATTAATATCACGAAATAGTAAAAAGGGCTGTTATGATTTGTAAAAAAAAACTTGTTTTGACATTTTAAACAAAAAGACCTTTTTGATATATAGATGATTGTGTATACAAAACACATGGTCTAAATGGTAACTATGGAATCCGGTGAAGAACAATGAAATCTGATGGTGATTTCTTTAAATTGTTTTGGCAGATTAACTAAATAACAGAATAAAATAAAAAACATTCTCACGAATAATTGAAAAAAAAACAATTAGAGGATAAATATTCCTCGGAAAATAACGGAATTAGTCATGTGTATGAGTTCCATACTGCCATGTTGTAAGAGTGTGATGAATTGACTGTAAACAATTTAACTTCAACATAATCAAAGGCTAATTGTAATATGCCAAATTTCTATTATAAAAAATATTAATCAAAATCAAAATCAAAATGGGCAATTCTCAAAAATAGCACAAAATGAAGTTTTTGTGACATTTTTAGCTCATATTTTCATTTAAGACACAATTAGCATTTTTATTAGAGGGTCTCATAGTTTTAAGGTTTAGGATTTAGGATTTAGGGTTTAGAAAACCCTAAACTCTAAGCCCTAAACAATAAATTATACCCCCTACCCCCTAAAAACTATACCCTAAATTCTAATATAGTCAACCCAAACAAAAAAAATAAATTATGAACTTCATAAAATGCTATTTTTGTACTAAATAAAAATATAAGCTATTTATGGAAAAAAACTTGTTTTGGTGCTATTTGAGAGAATTTCTCAATCAAAATCGGCATATATGATTTATCAACATAGACCGTGTTCAGATGATCATGACAAAGGACCGAAAAAAGAAAAAAAAATCTTTGTTTGTAGTCATTTTCAGTCAAGAAGTCGATTCGGAACTCGAGCCCTTTTTGTATAATTTGATTCTCCGGCTTATCTCCTTCTCTAACTCTTCATTTCCTCCAACTTCTTCCAATTCCTGAGGGGAAAAAAAAAATATCAAATGATAAAAAGCCAACATGAAGAAGATGAAGAATTAAAGTAAATGAAGAAAATAACCTTGGGTCCAAGAAACAGGCCATATGGTACACCATTGAATTTGTCAGTGTGATGTAGCTGTAACATAAATCAAGCACGAGACTATAAAAAAATTATTTCTATTTTGGGAAAGGAAGCGTTTAGTTAAAAAAGTTAAAATAAGGTTTACCTGGTGAGCGGCGGCGACCTTTCGGAAGTAAGGGACGTCGGCGATGGGACCTACAGGGAAGCGCTTGTGCACCAGACCATCGTGGACAAACATGTAGGCGATCCCAAACACCGTTATTCCTAACCCCTGTTATTTATTATACAAGTAAAAGAAGTAAATTAAGCCACCATGTCATTTGTATTAATGCGGCCAAACTGGTCATTTGTCATCACATGTTTTTTTAATACACAAAATACAGTGAGTGAGCGACAGAAAATACTGGAAGAAAGATACGTTCATTTAATTCAATTTTAACGTCGGAGATCTCACTCCACCAATCCAGATAATTAATTACTAGTACTATATACTATATTTTCCTACTTTATGGACATTAAGAAACGATTAAATTAAATCCACCGAAATCTCCTAATCCTGGTGATTTGTTTGTTTTAAACTTTTAATATAATGAAAATTAGCTTGGGAAGTTGGTAAAAAAAAAAAAAGAAGAAGAAGAAGTTGGTTTGAAGAATGTGAGAGGGACTTACGGCGCCAAAGCAGAGACCAGGAATGAGTCCTTTATTGAAGAATCCATATGAGAGGAGTCCAATCGCTGGACCTGCGTTTACTATTGCGAACACATCGTTTAACTCAAACGCACCTTCTCTTGGTTTGTGATGTGACTGCATAACAAAGACCACAAAATTCAAATCAAAATTGGATACTCACACGATGAAAGAAAGTTCTGAAAATAGAGAGTAATGACCTCATGCATGTTCCACAGAGAAGCGTGCCAGAGAGCTCTATGAGCCCATCTAGCCCAGAACTCCATCCCCACCTGGATTCCGAGTGTTTTAAGAGTTAAAGACGACGATATATAAACTCGATGATGATGAATTGGAAAATATTAGGGATAAGATATTGAAAACTTACAGCAGCACCAACAGATAGAGCAAATGTACCGAACATCTCCGATATTGAGATCTCACCTCCCTGATTTTGTAAACCATTAAACGATGCGGAAATTTCAAAATCGGATCAAATGAAAAAACGGGGAATTCGCGAATTTTGTGTTACCTCCATTTGCCAGGAGAATCTATAGTAAACAGCCATAATAGCCATGGAAGTGATACCGAAGCTCGACATCACTGCAGCCACTAAATACGTGGACCTCTCCGATTTCTTCCTCTCCAATTTCTCCGCCAAACGCCGCGCCAGGAACTCGGCGTCTATGGCGGTTGAGCTCGTGCTCTCCGGTTGCTCATCGTTATCGACGGGGGAGCTCTGCTTTCGCTGCTCGACGACGTAACAGACGGAGAAGCCTTTGAATCGGAGAGACGGAGGGAATCCGGCTACGGATTTTGGGTTGTGTAGGCGGAAATTGGAGGAGGAGGAGAAAGAGCGGTGGAGTGGATTGAATGTTACGGCGGTTGAGAGTCCTGCCGCCATGGACTTGAGGTGTACTTGGGTGAGGGATTTTGTTTGGAGTAGCTGCCGATGTTTTTTAACCTTATTATGCGAGACAGAAAGAGATGTGGGTGTAAATGCAAGTGAGGCCACAATTTTGTGGTCTTTTTATGCTTTTTCAAAAAACCATCTTTGGAATAAATTATGCAATTACAAGTGACGGACGGTTAAGTGTCGTGCCACTAAAATTTCCCTCAAGTCTTTTTGTATCTTATATCTTCTTTTATATTATTGATTGACTAATCTACCCCACTCTTGTTATAATTTGATGTAGAATTATGTAATAAGAAATTAATATTGATGTAGTATATTTGATATAAGAATATGATATATCAATTTGTTGCAATGACGGATTGGTTACGGTTATGATGTATAAATTGGCATTATGTGTTAGTAGACTTAAACCCTATTTGTTAACAAAACTTATTTATAATAAAATTTTATTTAAATTTCAATTATTAGAAAATAATAGACCTAAATAGAAGAAAACTAAATACAAGATTTTTTTTACTAAAAGTATTATTAACTAAAATGAAAATAGAAAAAAAAAGAAAAAAGAAAAAAGAAAGTGAATAAAATATTTTTTTACTAAAAGTAAATGATATTTTTATGTATCTTTCTCACTATATAATATATTTTCGATTTGATGTAATGAAATTGTTTCTCTAATATAGTAGACTTTATTGTCTAATGAAATAAGTGTTTTGACACCTGGTTTTGGATTCACTTTCCAAAAAGTAACAATTTTCCTTTGTGTAGGTTATATGAATCTACAACTTTAAGACACTAACTACATCACAATACATGTTGAGACTTGTGTCATGATTGTCATAGTTCCGTGTATTGTGGGTTAAATTGTTTAGATCCCTTTGTTCAAAACGTCATTCGTAAAATTTAAGATCACATGAAAAAAATGATGTAATCTAAGATGTTTGGACTAGACCATAACATGTGGGTCGCAATGGCATAGACGTAAAAACAGAGAAGAAGCGATGGTGAAAGATGAGAAAGAAAGACACAAAAACAAAAAGGTTAGGCTTCGAACAGCAAACGAAAGCAACAAGTTCCTTCCAAGTTACAACCATTTATGAGGCTGATCACATATGGGCTTTATCTACGTGTCAAATCACTATTCGCTAAGACAAATCCTCGTAGTATCTTTGCCTTTGGTTTACCTTGTTATATTATTAAACTTTTGTTCCTCTTTTTGGGCCCCAAAATGTAATAGAGAAGGATACAAAGCTGGTGACTGCAACTTGGGTCATGGACCTTAAGCTACACTCTCCTGCTTAGTGTTAAGAATTTACGGTACTAATGCCTTTTTAACTTCGCTACAACAGTATACACACTCTTAACCATATCCTTCAGTATATTTTTATACTATGCATTGTCGCTCGATATGTTTCTCGTTATTTTCTGATGCTGGTTTTAGCTTGATTTCGTACAGCTTCGGCCACAGTTTCCCCGTTACTGCAAAACAAATGACCGATACTCAAAAGGTTAGGACTAGGAGGCGAGGTTGAGTGATCCAGCTAAAGGGACCAAACGAGATTTATTTACCAAAGATGCGTTGCTTGTCGCTGTCCCATGCTATGCCATTCAAGACATCAATACCCTATAGTGGATACAAGATTAAGGTAAGGGAAAAAAAAAACGAGTTTTGAAGATGACTTATTAAGATACAAAACTTGTCAACTTCAGATTTCAACTCACCCTATGTCCAGATTTCAGCAATCCTCGACTGTGAAAGGTTGTCAGAAATGAAAAAGAGGATCAGTGGTATAACACAGTGGTTTATCCTAAACAAAGACATGTTAGAATAAGTAATAACCTTAAATTTGGAAGCAATATCCATCCAAGCAGCGATCCGTCCTTGGGTGAAATTCTAGCAATACAATCAGACTGCAACAGAAAGAATACACAAAACTCACAAAACAGCAATCCCATGAAACTTTATTTCTGATATCTTAAAGAGAGAGAATGATTGAAGCACTACACAAGTATGTTTTCACATATTGAAATTTTGCAGGCATCATATCACAATTTTGCTTAGTAAAACTAGAATTTGCATAAGAAAAGGTTCTATAAATTTGTTTAACAACAACTCTTCCAGATGTCATGATAAATAGATGCAAATATCAGAAACAGTTGGAATACCTGCCACACGTTTGCCCAGACTTCATTGTTTATGTACTCGAGTTCATTAAGGTAACGAACCTCACGGCCATTATATCTGACCATATGCTTATCAGTAACTGCAGAAAAGACACCATAAAATATTAAATCTACTATCTACAAAATAAGTAAGTGAGTGGCAGAAGAGCACAAAACAAAGAAAAAAATTTAGTGCAGTATAAGTGAGATACCTTTCATTGTTCGAGGGTCCATCCGGTAAAGTGTAGAAGTGCCATCACTTCCAAACAACACGTTTCCATCGGTAGCCAGTCCCCATCCGTCTTTCATATGATGTTGAAATTGTTTTACCTACAGTGAGATCAAATGCTTTAAATAACTGAGTATGGTGATTATAGTCCATCACAGAGTGTTAATGCAATGGACACATGCTAACTTAACTACAATGCTACAGCAAATGAAGAAAAACTTAAGAAACTCAGTCACTAGACATGAATCCATATCTCCAGCCTATGACTAAAATCTTTCCTCTAATTTTAAGAAACAAAATAAACTGAATTTTAAGTCTACTAATTTCTAGCAAGCAGGCCGACTTAGACAATTTGCTTGACTGTGATGATTAAATAGCTGAGAAACCAAACTGTGCAAACAAAACGAGTATGAGAAAGGTAAGACCAGTACAAACTTTGCTTAAGTTGCGAAGGTCATATGTGAAACCAGTGTTCGTCAACCATGCGACTTGAAAGAGCCTACAACACACAAACAATCGGTGGATCAGAATACTATTTAAACTGTTAGATGATTGTCAGTTGGGAAATGAATCAGCATTACAACCACAGAAGAAACTCGTATTCTTAACCAAAAACTAGTTTCATGAAAGATAAGGCCCACCTTTCTCCAAAAAGTGTCAAACCCTCTCCAAAGTATGAACCGTCCATTTTTTCAAGAATTTCAACCTACGAAAGGGAGAAACAAAACTAAGTTTTTCACCCATGTATGAAAAATTAAAATCCACCAATTCAAAAAAGGCTTATGTGACATGAACTCCACAATATTGGTCTCACGGCTGATCAAGAAATCAATCAACCAAAATTGTAAAACCATATGTGTAGTTCAATCAACATTCCATAAATTCATTCTCTTTTGCAATCACATTGTCATTCCCCACTTTTCAAATTACATAGAACCTCTTGAAAATTCTCAAACAAGTTTGATATACTCCACAAGTGGAATACAACAAGTTTGATCAAAACCATAAGATGAAACCATACCTTTCCTGTTCGTAGAGCCACTTTCCTCACTGATGACTGCAAGAAGAGGAAACAATTCAGAATGTGATTTTCAGAGAAGCAAAAAGATTTATGAAGCGAAAGAGTCACCTTCCCGTATAGACCAGTGGATTCGAACAGTGTATCGTCTCCCGCATAAAGCAGACCCTGAAGAAGAATTCAAACATTCAGTTATACTGAAATTCGAAAATGAGATGAATATAGTCGAACACAATTCAGGGAGGAACAAAGACCTGAGTAAACGCTTCAGGATCATGAGGAAACTCAGCAACTACTTCAATTTCATAGATCTTACGGGAGAGGTCCAGCGAAACATTTGATTTGCCCCAGCTGTTGAATGGCATAAAGAATAGGAAAATGGCGCCGGAGAAGAGAGCAAGAGGAATCATCATCGAGATCCTTCTCCGAGAAATGAATCGGCGAGATGCAATAGGAGCAGGAAGAGATTGAATCATGGATCGCTTGGTTTGTCTCTTATAAGGCGATCGAGTCGCCATCAAACTTCATTCGCAGTCGTCGTTGTAAATTGAAATGGAAATTGCCGTCAGTCAAATTTTTATTTTGTTTCAAGTTTGATTTGTAGCTCTGACCAGTCTTCGCCAACGTAATTTCCAGAAATACATTAATTTACTTTTTATGGAAAAATTGGAAATCAAAAATTTCAAACTTTACCCTTTTTTTCTTTTTTTCTGTCAAATCTCTCCACGTATATATATATATATAAAGTCCCTACTGTTATGGGTTTGTAAAATATATCATTTTTTATAAAAATTAGAAAAACTCTTTATGAGTTAGAGTTTTTGAAATATGTTCAAAATTTTTGGAATTAAGGATATAATGAAGTTTCTAATATTATAGTATATAAAATCACCAAACTTTTCTAAAAAACTTATAGATGGTGAAATTGGATGAAAAACATCCTTTATTTCCAAATTCTCTATTATCAATTAACATGTTGGTAGGATTGATTGTAATTATCTATAAATATTATAGATAATATTGTTTGTGATAATCCATCTAGATTAGATATGGATAGTAGTGTATGTGATTATCCATATAGATTAGATACTGTTTATCTAGATGTTACTTCCTCCCTAAGTTACCACTATTATAAATAGGATGTACCATTTCATTTCCATAAGAACAACATAATAAGATAATAAGAGATTCTCTCTAAGAACAATTAGACCTTTGAAGTGAGTTTTTTTGACAATTTTTTTCTGTTTTGATAAATAAATAAACCACTCAAATCTTTTCTATTTGATGACTTTTTAAAATAGTTTAATATATAATCAGGGAAAATTTTCTTCAAAAAACATTATGGAAAAAGCTTTTCTTATGGGTATTGGCATCACACTACAACTCTCAATACAGACGAGAATATTACAAACTTTCATGAAACAAAGCTCTTTTTGTTGTCAGTGGAAAATTTTCCGGAGGAAACGACTTAAATTACCCATAAATTATAAAAACAAAACAGCGTTAATCATCGGCGTAAATGTGAACACAACCACAAAGGTATTCAATTACGGCACCTCTTCATAAACAAGATAGAGAGATCCACTAAGTTTTAACTTAGGACACAACAAACTCAAAGTATCGATATAAGAACATAACTTAAAAGTCAAGAATTGCAATAAATAAGACTAAAACACGGAACAAAACTTCCATTTTGCCTCATTCTGAGACAATTGAGGACTTACCCGGGTTTCCTCCCCCGTGGTTTCCCGGCCGGCCTTTTTCCCTTCTGGCCATTTTTACCGGTGGCCTTCTGCCCGTTCCTACCAGGCTTGCCTCCTCCGCGCTTCCTAGCATCACTCTTCATCCTCCTATCCACTCTCTTTTGTCCTTTCCCAACCTTAACCCCAACTCCTTTCTTAGACACAACCAGTTCTTTCTTAGGCTTCCTTGGCTCTGCTGCTTTCTTGTAAAGCTTGTCTATCATCTTGTCCTTTGAACGGTCTGATATATCCGATGTGTCAGATATTGTGTTTGCCTTCTTCCTCACTTTCTCCAATCTTTTCTGAGCAGCTCTTTTCTTCCTTGCCTTGGCCTCCGCCACTTTCTTGGCTGGACGGGCATTAATCTCTCTAAACTGAGCTTTCATTGCATTAACTTCTTCTTTGGTAATGGGTTTCATAGGTTGTCTGTGCTGCTTCTCGTCATCCACAAACCATTTGGGTAAACTTTCGTCTTGATACATGTATTTGTTATATGCATCATCAAGCATCTCTTCTCTCTGCTTCTTCCTTAGCATTTTCTTGGCGCATGCCAGTATCTCGGCCTTTGTATGAACGTCATCATCAGAGGATGAATCAGAGTCTGAATCTGTGGCTGGTGCAGGGACTACCTCAAAATCGTCATCCTTCTTAGAGCTTTTGGGCAAGCTCTGATCAGACAACACACTTGCTTTCGACTCCTTCTGCTTTGACTTGTCAGGTTTAGACAAATTTTTGCCTTTTTTCTCAATTGATGTTTTGGCTTCACCGTCATCTTTTCCCAAGTCTCCTTCTTCCACGGCTTCTGCAAATATATCCTGACTGAACCACTGGTTGGATATTTCCTCCTTTGTTTGGACTTCTCCATCATCAAGTGGTACCACAAGAGGGTTTGCCTCATCCTTTTCTTCATTCAAATCTGAATCATAATCCAGTTTCATTTCTTCATCTTCATCACCATCCTCCAGCTTTTCAGCATGGGCCTGCCTAGCCCGCTTCCTTTGCTTTGCTCTTCCTCCTTTCTTCTCCACATACCGGTCATATGCCTTATCAAAAATCTCTTCCATTTGTTCAGTGTATCTGTAATGTTAAAAAAAAAAGACTAAGATTTGTATTTAAAAAAAAAAAAAACTGCACAATCTTGAGTAATGCATGACATTCTTGAAACAGAACTCTATAATCAAGAGAAAAGGTTTGCAGTTAGCAGCCTGACCTCTGACGTTCTTCATCAGAATCTATGTCACTGTCTTTGGAATCATCTGAAGCTCCCTCACCACGGTCTTCGTTCTCACTGTCATCAGCGTTGCCATTATCATCTTCGTCATTGTCAACTGCCATTAGATCTTTCTTTCCCTGGAAAGAACCAATAAATTAAAATCTTCATGTCTCTACAAGATCATTCAGATTAGAATCATATGTTCAACCAATTGAACAGTAAGAAATGATGGTGGAATGAAAGGATTATGCTCTTTAACCTGTGAAACAGCCAAACAAGCTTCCTTCTAATGCAGTAATATAATTAAAAAAATCAACACAGAGAATAGATACAAAATGGAGTACCTTGATAGCAGAAAGAGAGAACAAATCATGGTCTACATATTCATCTTCAAGTACATCGATCTGTGGACCAGTCGCCTTCCGCGTCTTATCCTAGAAAATCATATTGAATTAAACAAAGGAAAAATGAGGGCTAAAAGATCCATCTCTAAGGCCACTAACCACAACATAAAGAAGTGCTCTTAATTAAGAGATTCATAACCTTCAGAATGCTCACATCTATTTTGGCACCAAGCTCAAATGATTCAGTAAGCAAAGGGCATCAATTTTGCTTAGGCATACATAGAAAATGTTCTTGCAAGTGTATTAAATTGGCTAAGACGTACTAAATTTGAACCAGAGGCAAGCAGCTAATTTTAAAGTCTACCATTGGCAGCAACGCCATTATCTAATTTACTAAAAGAAAATAACCATTTTGAACTATCAAAAACTTGGAATGAATAGACAGGTTATTATCAAAAGGTTAAAACTAACCTTAGCCCGTCGTTTTGCAAGAAGCTTCTTTGCCTGTTTCTTCTTGCGTTCGGCTGTGTTTGTCAGCTCTTCCAATTCATTGAGTAGTTTATCATCATCATTATCCTCATCTTCCTTTTCCACATCAGGCTCCTTTTTAGTAACTTCCTTTTTCTCAGGAGTCAGAGCTTTCCTGAGTTGCATTCGCCATCTACAAGACAAATGGTGTTCAATGTCTGTCAGGCAACTAATATAAATTCCAGACGTATGGATGGTTGGCAACAAACCATAGGGGGACCCATCCGACTCTTCTATATACATGCACGGGGGACACAAAGAACTTCTTTTGAGAGTCTTAACAAAAACAGTAGTTTCCCTCACAGCAGTCCTAACATCAATGCACACCTTTTTACCCATTTCACACAATGCTACATCTAGTTTAGCATTCAATGTTTTTATCAGAACAGCATAGATAGATACTTAAATTGCTAAAAAAATCATTCTACACCAAACCCATATAGATGACTTCATTATAACCAAAGCACTACCACGTTCCCGGAAAAGCTTAGAAATAAACAAGTGAGACTTCAAAGATACAAAAAAAGGTCCATGATGGATTAAGTGATGTAGTTCTTACTTTAGGATATACTTGAAGTCATTCTTCCCCAAAACAGGAAGGTCATCACATAGAATTTTAATCTGTATCCAGAAAAAAGAAAAGGTTACCCGTATGTGGAGGTTATAAATCTTGGATTAGTATACATATGGCAGATTAGAAACACTACCTCCTCTGTTGTCAAATCATGTTCTTTTAAAGGTAGAGAGGCTTCATCATCAAAGGATATGGAAGTAACAGTGCCAAGAATCTCAAGGGGGTTTTCAGACCAGATGAAATCAGCAGCAGATGCAACTCTTCTCAAAATGGACTCTCCATCTTCATACCTGTATATAAATCCCGAGTTATAAAACTTCATATATAACGCAGAAAAAAATAGATAGTTGATGTTGCCTACCCCCCACGGTTTCTCTTCTGTTTTGATTTTCCAAGCACATCCAACACCTACAAACACAACAAGTAACACACAAACTTTAGGGGAAATGAAAGAGTTGCAGAAACCACTCCAAAAATACCACATAAGACATAGTGATCACCTTTCTCGTGGGTTCTGCTGTCTCCTTAAAGAGATGTCTGTAATCAAGAAGTTTGGGATCAATCTTGCCAGGAGCTTTATATCCCAAACCCAAAAGATATGTTTCTGCAGATGCTGAACGACTAGCCGGCGGCTTAAACACTTCAACCTTATCAAACAGCTGCACCCAAAAACAAACCAACCAGTAAGAACACTTATCATCCGCATGAAAATAAGAATAATACGCAAGCAAACAAACAGTACCTCATTAATACACCATTGCACAGAGGTGTAATCTCGAGACCTAAAAACCTAATACACAGAAAGACACATAAAAAGCAATAGTTGAGAAACCTTTTTTACATCAAAGCACACATCATTGGATGGCACAAGATCAATCGCAGAAAAAAATTCAAATATATCAATCCGGAAATGAAGTTATCTCTCAGAATCAGACCTTGGTGATTAAATTCCCTCTAGGAGCTAAGAACTCAGTAGCTAATTTAATAGAATCAATAACCAAAGCGTTCTGACTCATAGCCTCTTGCGCCCAAGCTCCACCAACATTTGGAGACCCATCGTGCAGAACCAGATCGAAAGCTCTAACACCATGCTGATCCATCACTTGCTTGATCTTCGATCTGCACTCGGTCCGTGTGATATCCTGCTGGATAGCAACACATCCACGGACCGGGATAATCGGAACAAGATCGATTCCGAGAACGAGGCTGCCGACGGGAACTTTCTCGACGGCGACTTGCATCCAACCACCGGGGGCTGCGCAGAGATCGAGAACGGCATGGGCAGAGTGGAGAAGAGAGTATTTGGCGTCTAGCTGGAGAAGCTTGTATGAAGCTCGAGAACGGAATCCACGCTCCTTAGCGAGACGGTAGTACTTATCCAAACGATGCTTTCCTTTGACCTTACCCATTGTGAGATCCTTTTATTTCTAGCTTTCCTTCTGGTTCTAACGCGCGGAGACGGAGAGAGAAATAGCAACAGAAGAAGAGCAGAAAAGCTAGGGTTTAGGGTTTACTAAGTTCACCGTCGTTAAGAGTAAAGCCTTTGCATCACATAGAGGCTTTCGCTCTCAATCTTATTGGGCCTTTAATATATCTTTTCTAATGGGCTTATCAATCAAGCCGTCCAGCTGCCCTGGAGGTATTGTGGTGGTTGGGGACATTTCGGCAGCTTTAAGGCCCGGCCCGTCTTGTGAATGGTCTCGCAGCTCTAGCTGTCCGGGAATGAATTAAGAAAAGCATTTGATAGTAAGATGATTTTCACGTGAGTGTTAGTTTCAAAAGAATTGATGAAAGTCTCTAACATCATCATTATTAGGTAATCCACCGATGAGATAGTACAAATTAGCATTAACCAATGGTCCTTAATTTTGGTTTAGTATTGACAGATGGTCTGGATACTCAAAATATTAGAATCTACATGCAGACGCATATTAAGATTATCTTTAGTTTTAGATCAATGTTCGAATTTAATTTCGAATCGTACAAATTGAATAACCCGTAATGCAAGGAATGTCCACTATACGTTTCCTTATCATTATTTTACCCATCCAAAATTTGCCGCTTAATATCTATCTTTTGGACAAGGCACAGTTTTCAATGACAGAGCAGAGTAAGAAAGGGGCATTTCAACACTGATTCTGAAATTAGATTTGTTTGTTTGAATCAAAAGTGAGGGTAATCGATAGCTTTTATAGATTCTGGATTTGCATTAAACAAACAAAACTAAACCCAAAAACAAAACTGTCCTTCCAACGTTGTATGATAACAACGAATTTTTCAAGGGAAACCTGAACCAGATGGTGCTGCTGCGCTGTAACCGCCTGCACCACGGCCAAAGCCAGGCCTGCCACCACTTCCCTGCCAACACAAGAAGCAACAACAACACACAGTTAGACAAATATCCTTATCAACTAGCTAAGCTTCTAAGTTATGTAACCTAAAAAGCAAGAGATGTACCTGGAAAGATGGCTGGAAATCAGCTGGAGCTCCACCCTTTTCGCCACCAAAATCACCACCTCGTGGCCCTCCACGGTAGCCATCACGGTCACCAAATCTGGGACGGTCTCCTTCAAAGCGAGGTGGTCCTCTAGGGCGATCACCAGGCGGGCCACCAAAGGGACGGCCACCAGGCTTAGCAGACTTCTTCAAAGTAGCAGGAACAACATCGGATGGAAGGTTAAGATAAGTTCTCAAGAACTCAATCCCTTCATTTGTCAGAAACCAATAATAATGCATCCACGCAAATGTCTCCCTAACATACTCCTTGGATTTAAAACTCTGCATAAGCTTGATCACTTGCAAGTTTGGTACATCAATCAACGGATGCTTTGCGAGATTGAAATCCTTCTTCGCGTAGCATACTCCTTCTGCAAAAACACCCAAGAACATTGCTCATTTAGTATCTACACAAATCCTTTCTCTGAAGAACTAAGAAGAACAGACTACTACAGATTATAATAAATCACCCAGCAGTTATATAGCAATCTGAGTTTCAGAGCCTCATAATCTTCAGCATTTACATTAGCCAATATTCTAAAATGTGTCTGAACCTTGAATGCGAGGTGAAGAAAATACTAGCTTTAGCTAGATTCATATCTAAAACTAACAGTTTCTCACTACAAAAACGTAACTAGCTTAACCTATTTCCACTAGCAGAATTTGAGAAAGTCAAGAATTGTAAGGAAAATATAAAATGTAATACTCACAAACCTTTGAAGAGGTATTTGCAGATCTCTCTGCGATTGTTCTCTGAGATAATCTGACAAACAGGACGAACAAGATCACAATCAATAATACTCTGATAAGTTTTTTAGTTACATAATGTAAATATATAAAATATAGAGAAACAGAGCAAAAGCAGAGTCTATACCATTGTTTTGTTGATAGAGCTTGAGCTGCAAAAGAGGCACTGAGCTTGAGCAAAGGGAATATAGGGTTTTCTGAGGATAAAGACGATTAGTTTTTTATACAATGAATTTGGGCTTTAATTGGGCCTACAATCCAAATAACTATTTGTTACACAAGGCTGGGCCATATAGAAACACTGCACAATTATATTCTTGTATATGGTGGTGCTTAGCTTAATTACCATTAAATGTTTTTACCCAAATTCCCAGCTAAACTTTTTAGGTAAACATTTCAAGATATTTATTTATCACCCAAATTTCACTCGTTACCTAATGAAGTGATGGGACAAGTCGGCCTACAAGTCTTATAACAATGTTTTGAAGATAAAAGCATTCGGTCTCAACCACTCATGTTGCTTCCTCGGTTCCTCTAGCCGACATCACGGTCGGCCGATGGATCCAAATCTTGATAGTGTGCAAATAAAGCTGGTAAAGTCTCAACAACAACAAAACGTAGCAACAGGTTCCTTGTTTCTCAAGTTTCATATAAACCGGACACTAGCGCGCGACAGTCGTTCCAACATGTTTCCTATTCTTTATGTAAATTCAGTTTCCCCAACTCCAAGATTAAAGCATGATGTGCGTATGGATTAATTTTAACATTTTTTTATAGTAAACCATTGAAGTAAGTAATAAAATAAAGGATTTGAGATGTGATTGATTGGGTCAGGAAGCCAGCTTGGTGAGGACAAAATTTGTTTGTTAAACAAAATGGGGTTCAGAGAAAGCAGCTCACGGGCAACCAATCAAACATGCATGTCCGTGAACTCATGATACAAACGAGAACTAGCATTTTGTATGCCAACTTGACCACGAATATTTATTAATTTTTCTACTTTGTTTTTTGTCAACATCATGAATGCCTACTTGTTAACCAAAATGTCCAAAACATTTAATTCTTTTTTTAACATTGTTACTGACCAAAAACAAAAACAGCTCAGTGTTATATTTTGGATAGTCGGACGCATGAATTGATGGTCCCAAAATAAAGTCTAGGATCTGCAACAGTATTAAATGAAAATTAATATCGCTTAATTAAAGATATATATGTCCGCTGAAATAGAACAATGGCACTAAACTAACACAAACCAGCTATATGCACCTCAAGATCTTGAATCTAAATCACAGATGAGAATATATATAGTTACAGAAAAAAACTTAAGTACTTTGTTTGTATATACTCTTAGAACAATAAACTTATGCATTTCTCATAGGAGATGAAAGTCATGCGGACCCGTGACGATCTCATTTTTGTCCTAGCCACAAAAGTACACGAACATGGCTCTCATATCCCTTAGTCCAATTGATTCCCTATATATTCCTTGCCCACATATCATTAATTTAACTGATTGAGTCAATCATTGTAGATTAGATCGTACATCAAATAGTTATCTTGGTTTTCTAATGACATTATGTGAGCTCATTGGATATCGATATATAAGGCATTTTATATATGTACCTATAATACATATATAGACACACACACATATACATGATAGAACAATGAACAAAACGAGAGGGGAAATGTAGATAAAGGAGTTTATCCATCAATAAATTTCTTCTTTGTCTGTATATATATATAGTTATATACCAAGAAACACGAAAGCCCTTATACAAATTTAGCAGAAAGGGAACAAAAATTTATTTCTTGGAACCCGAAACTCTTTTGAGTAGAACCAGAAAACATAAAACACGATATAGTACGAAGAACCCTAACAACACATAAACATTAAACCACCTCTCTCTTTCATAAATCCCTTTCTTGTCTAACACGTCACCTCCAGTAACCAAGCAGCTTTTCACAGCAGCTTCCTCAAACCAAACCATGCACTTGTTGCGTAGACAGGAGTACTCGTTTATCAGAAGTGCGTCCAATGCATACTTGTACATCGAGAAGTAATACATGACGAGCCAGTATTTAGGAAGACTCTCTTTAGAGATGAAGTAACCAGAGAACAAGAAGAAAGCCGCGAGAAGAATGGTCACTAGAGATGTTCCAGCAATGTAGTTAGGCGCAAGAGAGCTCAAGAAAAGCACAAAAGAGTTTGCCATTAGGATAATTATCCAAATCACGAGCACAAAGTAGGCGAAAGCTTGCCATGAAGAGCAGAGACCTACAAGGAAATAGAGTGAGACAGAGTAGATGATTGCTATGAGGAGCAAGTAGGGCAAGAAAACGAAGGTGTTTGCAAGAATATGAGAGGAGAGTCTGTAGAGTCCGCTCGAGGTTTCACGAAGAAGAATAGGTCGTTCATCTATGAATATTGGAAGGGTTTGGGTGGTGGAGGAGAGGAGGAATGTGAGGGTGAACGCGAAAAGACCAAATCGCTTCTCAATTCCTTCTTTGCCGGTTCCAATGTTGAGGTAGATAGTGCCTAAGACAAGGCCAACTACAAGAGCTTCTAAAATGTTGGTTAGAAGCAATTGCCTCGTCCGGTATATGTTCTTCCAGAATCTTCTAGAAAGAAGGCATATTTCGGTGACTCTCGAGCTTTTATATCGAACAATGCTCTGTTTTGTGTTCTGTTTGCGACTTCCGGAAGAGTGGTCAGGGAGAGAAATGTTGGCATTTTCGTAGGGAAGGTCTTGAAGTATCTCCATAGTGTACTCAAGAGAATTGAGCTGAGGAGGAACCGTGAATCCCTTGGAAAGCAAGAAAGCTTCAAGTGAATCGACCCTTCCATGGTATACAACGGTTCCTTTTGAAAGAAGTAACATGCGATCGATGAGAGATAGAATCTTGAAGCTAGGTTGGTGTATGGACAAGATCACGGTCCGTTGTCTAGACGTAGAAATAATCTTGAGGATCTGAATTACGTCGAAAGCGGATTTACTGTCTAAACCAGATGTGGGTTCGTCGAGGAGTAGAAATTCCGGATCGTGAAGAAGACTTAGACCAATAGAAACCCTCCTTCGTTCACCACCGGACAAGCCTTGTCCGAGTCTTGTATGTGCAAGATGTGTTAGGTTAAGTTCTTTGAGGAGAGAAACGACGGCATTAAAGACTTTTGATGGGCTTTTTGGGAGCAAGAGGGTGGCGGAGAAAGTGAAGGTCTCGGAGACGGTGAGTAGAGGGAAGAAAGCGTCGTGTTGAGGAACGTAGGAGGAGATTTTACGGTAAGAAGAAGGGTTAATAGGTATGGAGTTTAGAAGGATTGAGCCTGATGTAGGGGAGGTTCTTGCGGCGAGGATGTCGAGGAGAGTTGATTTTCCGGCACCGCTAGGGCCAACAATGGCGAGGATTTGGGAAGGACGAGAGGTGACAGTGATGTTGCGGAGGATGTAGGAAGGTTGCTCCGAGGTGAGGAAGAGCGGAGAAAGAGGTTTGGCGTAGGAGATGGAAGAGGTGGTTAAAGTATATGAATCCATTTTTGGGAGAGATGTTTAAAGGTTGGAGAAGAGAAAAGAGTGTGTTATAAGGAGAATTTATGGATGCTTAAGTTTGGAATGTTTTGTATTATCATATGAAATTGACATTTTTGTAGTCTTTTTGTTCTTGTTTTGACCTTTTGATGAATTATTTTGTTTTTGTTCCTTTTGGGTGCATTATTTTGTCTTTTTCTATCATTTTGGATTTTGCGTTACATTGAACTCATCATAGTTGTGGTCAAGCAGCGATCTAACAACGATGCCATGGCGAGACAAGAGAGAATTAGATCGGATTGACGACGAAAAGAAAGATAGAAGAGATCATTAGAGATTATTATAGTACAAATTTAAACAATTTGTAAACTACAAATCCAAAGTAAGATGGAGCTATTTAATGAGAGTTGCATCCAGAAACGAAAATCCATATATATTCTCATGAATAAAGTAGACTTTCAGTTACATATATATTATATATCAACTAAATATGTGTATCAAAGTGAATATTGTTGAGAAATTGAGAAGAAAACTCCAAAGGGGAATGCAGGTACGGTCACGGACTTGCTGTTTTCCTATGACTATAACGCTCTCTTGCCTTTGTATTATTATTACACAGAAAATTTCACATCACCTAATCTATTTTCCCAATCACTGAACCTTCCTTGTTTGGCACACACCTCGCCATAACCATTTTACAAATATTTACTAATGATGTGAAGGAGTTTCTAAAAACCAAATAAATAGCCGTCACCTGTTTAATTATACCTTAGCTAAGTAGCTGTTGTTGCATTTTCTGGGGTATGTCAATGAATAAATTTTCGAAGTTAATCGGTAAAACACATGTAAATGGCACAATTTTCTTCAAAAATGAACGAGAATATTTAAACAGAATTTTCATCATTATTAACTTGATATACATCATGTAGTTTTTTGTTATATCAATAAAAGCAAAGCCCTGGCCATATGTCATATCTTTTCCTAAATTTCTACGCATAACTAAAAAAAAAAAAAAAAAAAAAAAAAAAAAAAAACCACAATAAAGCACAGGCGTAAACAGTTTTTTTGACCAAAAACAATGAGCTAACGTTAATGGGCCTTTGGAGAAAAGAAATAAGCCCATTTAGATTTGGAAATTAAATGTGGATCAAATCTAATCAGTATAGAAGAAAATGAGTGAACTAGCTGAGAAGAAACAAACCGGTGCCGAAACAACAATTGGGACGACCGGAAATAATATCATAATATTTGCATTAGTACAGTCGTATCATAACTCAAATTCAAATTAGGAGTGTGCTTATGTAAGTTATTGACGGGAAACAAAATTGTTGAAGGGTGACATGGGTCAATATATCATGTCTCCACTACTTGAAAAATTATAGAGTGCTCTTAGAAGTTAGAAGTTAGAAGTTAGAAGTTACAACTCCATAACCTAACATGCATTCACGGTGAATGATTCACCCTTTTAAACAGACAATGAAAATTCGGAATTGGTAACGAAACTCAACAAAAATATAAATCATGTCTTATTTAAATTCCGTTTGAAATATATAAATGAGATGATTCGGGAGACAAACGAGATATATTTTCGTGTATTCCTTTTGAAAAAAAAACTATACAGCCAAATATGTATAAATAATAAATTTAATACTTAACGTGAATATAATTTGATATATGATTTTCATTTTTTATATAATATGATTCCCGGTCATGTTTCAAATAAGATGTAAAAACTAATTCCTAAACAACGAGATAAATTGGGCCGCGGCCTGTCCACCCTTACATAAAAGCAACTCGCAATTTTCACGGTATACCAATTACCAATGCCACAAGATAATACTAGTTTAAGAAATAAGAAATTATTTTATTTTTTAAAATTCACTAAGAGGAAATATCTAAGCAGCAAATATGTATATATGAGAAAACCAAATCTAAACCGTTTTACGAAGAAAAAAATAACCATCAATAAAAAGGATCACAAAGAAGTAATAATAATAAAAAGAAGATAATTAAAAAAAAAAAAAAAGATAAAATGGATGAAACATAGAATAACAGCAAAGAGAGAAATGTGACGGAAATAGAAAAGTAAGAAAGAGATTTTGTTGGTTAGTTGGTTTGTGTTTGGAAAGAGACATAGGCTCTGATTGGTACCATGCATAATCGTCTAATTGCGTTTTCTAATGCGATTATGCAAATATTTTACCAATCACAAAAATTGCCTAATAATAGACAATTAGGCAAAAACGCAAGATTTGTTTTTTGCCTAAAAAAATACAAGTAAAAAATCATTATGCAAATAAGCATGTATTTAGTGGTTTATTTCATTATGCATGATATCCAATCACACAAAGGCTCTGATTGGTAAACAATGGCTTTGATTGGTAAGATGCATAATCGCCTAATTGCGTTTTCTAATGTGTTTATGCAATTTTTTTACCAATCACAAAAAATTGCCTAATGATAGACAATTAGGCAAAAACGCAAGATTTATTTTTTGCCTAAAAAAATACAAGTAAAAATCCATTATGCAAATATGCATCCTTTTAGTGGTTTATTCCAATATGTCATTCTGCAAGTTTTATCCAATCATACAAAAATTTTATTACGCAATTTTTCATTCTACAACTTTTTATTCTGCAATTTTTTATTCTGCAATTATGCTATTAAGCAATTATGCATTGTTACCAATCAGAGCCAATGCATAATTGCTTAATTGCATAATTGTAGAATAAAAATTGCAGATTGAAAAGCTGTAGAATGAAAATTTGCATAATCAAAATTTTGTGTGATTGAATATCATGCATAATGAAATAAACCACTAAATGCATGCTTATTTGCATAATGACTTTTTACTTGTAATTTTTTAGGTAAAAAACAAATCTTGCATTTTTGTCTAATTGTCTATTATTAGGCAATTTTTTGTGATTGGTAAAATACTTGCATAATCGCATTAGAAAACGCAATTAGGCGATTATGCATGTTACCAATCAGAGCCAAAATTTTGATTATGCAAATTTTTATTCTACAGCTTTTTAATCTGCAAATTTTTATTATGCAAATATACAATTACGCAGTTATGCGTTGTTACCAATCAGAGCCATAATAATATCAAGCAAAGTTAATATAGCAAAAGCAAAACGCTGCTGTTTGAAAATTACCCGAAACAGAAAATATCTAAACCAAAATGAATGTGTGAGACTGAGTTCGAAGATCAAGAGGCCCGACAATAGAGGAGGATGGACCAGGCCAGGGTGTATGACGATGACGACGTCTCGGCTAAAAGCTGAGCCACCCTCCGCGCCTTGGTCCCACTATGGCTGGTCCCCGTCCAGAAAAGTCTCTCATGTACTTTCTCAGGGAAACACCTCTTTTCTGCTTTACTACCATTCCCTCTTTATTCCTCCATTTTTTTTTAATTTTTTGCAGCTTCCACATGAATCATGTTCATGTCATCACTGTCCCAACATATTTTAAAAAAAGAAACGACAGAATATATAGGAAATAAAATTTCCTTTTTCTGTTTTTGTATCTTTACTCCTTGTTTCTTCTCACTTCCGTATTATTCCCTCGGAGTAAATACAGTTTTATAGCTAATCCTCGCGGAGTCGCGGTAGTTTATTAGTCGAAAAATCTGATTCTTTTTTTGGTTGTGTCATACGTTACATATATATATAACCTAAATTCAAATTAATACATTATAGCATGTCTCTTGGGTTGATCGTAAATGGATTTAGGTAAGCTATATAGATAAATGATCGGGACTTCTACCATGGTGCGTGTGTGTGAATTATAAATGACAAAAACATTCATTACTAATCCATAGAGCGTTATTTACATATGTGCACCTAAAATTAACTTTCAATTCTCTCATTGTTGGCAAAATGAGATTATATAATTTTTATATATTCATGTCATCCCAATTATTGTACTTTCATTTCTTAAAAGTTAAAAAGAAGAACACCCTTTTCTCGTCTTCCTTTTAAATTTTAATGGACCTTATATATATTATCGTATCTTCTCTTTTCTTGCGAGCAAATCTTGATTATTAATTTATTGTAGTTCAGATAATCTTTATATATAGATGTTCAAACTTCAAATAACATATGTGTCATGGAATAATGATATTTGTCTATTTCTATTAGTTTTAATAGGTCTATAAAGTTGTATATGCCTCTGTAATTGTATAGAATATTAATGAATAATGATGATACTCTATTCATTTTAAATTTAATCATATACTTTATGAAATCCACTAATCCATTTTTCCGAATGTAGGGAGATAAAGCTCTAAGTAATTGAGACACTTTTAGAAGTGGTTAAAGGAAAATACAAAGTGAAAGCTACTTATTAAAGATTAATCTATTTAATTTCGAGGGTAATACGATATAAAAATGTAGTTGATGATTCATTGTGTATATAAAAGTCTTAAAGACAAAGAAACCACCGGCAATTTAATTATCTACTTAATCACTAAATACCACCATTTATTATTTTGTTCGAGAAGCTAATGGATTCCTAGGTATTTATTTATTTTATACATTATCCTCACATGTAACGTGCCTATTTAACGAGAATAAGATTCCCCAAGATTCATGCACAAACACAAATCAAATCCGGGAATTTAAGTTGGAAAAAGGAACATATTACACGAACCGCACACTTATTAATTGTTATATAGGTTCAATTCCAATATGAAAGAAAGCTAAACCATATATACTTAAACCTTTAGGTTTCGGTAAGAAAAGATAAAGTAATAATATTGTTACTTGATACTATAAATAACATCATTCGATTTATGTATTCCATCTCAACCACACATATGTCATATGTTATGTATGTGTATGTGTGTGTATACAATTCAGAGGGTTATTAAGTTGGAATATTAATCTTACAACATTGTTGGCTTGGATGCTTTAAAAAAGTTTTGCATTGGAAATGCCTAAAAAGTCGACTCAGCGATATATTATTGCTTAACATAATACAAGTGGGGATATTAAAGAACAATATAAGAATATGAATGAACAAATTAAAGAAAATGAGACGAAAAGAGGCAGAGAGGAGATGGGGAAGGCAAGGGAAGTGATTGGAAACTAATGGAATATAGACATAGTGGAAGCTGACGCTGAGAAACCACCCCTCCAATCATTTCATTTCATTTCACTACTACTATATTTTTCAATTAGCTTTCATAATGTAGCCATTATATGTTTTTTATTATGTTTGTTAGGAATAACACATTAAAAACTGAGAATATGAGGGATATAGAGCAATATCGAAACTCACTTGTAATTGGGGAAAAAGCATAAACATTATTTTGTTGGATGGGACTATCCTTTTTGCTTTTATAATTTAATTTATGCATTTATTTACTTCACCATTCTATCTTCTTTACGTGTTTATTAATTTTTAAATGGACCTAATAATAAGTTTCTTTTTTTGCCATATACTAGAACCTTTTTTTTTTTTTTTTGTAACCGATATATACTAGAACTTCCCCACTAGACTTCAATTTTTTTTTTTTGGTAATCATTTACTTTATGCATTTACGATCCATATTTTGTGTGAATTATGGAACATGTGTAATTTTGTATACTGGGCACTGGTTCCAGATTTAAACTTGGAATCTGGTCTTACGCGACTATTATTTTCAAAATAATTTCATTCAACCAGTTGAACTACTTACTCCAATAATTTGAATTTTGTTTCTCGGACATTTACATTACATTTGATTTAGTTTATAAGCCGGATTAGTTATTATTAGAGGAACAAGATGTGTTTCTTGCGTACCAAATATTGTGAACAGTTAAAGTCCGGTTATGAGTGAAGCCCGTGAAGTATACGAAACCCAAACCGAATAATATTCTAGAATTCCAGTAGGATAAGGATTAAGTTATTTAGATATATCATACGATTTAGATAAATTATATCTCTAGTTGAGATAGAGATAACTCTTGTGTATATATATCGTTGTAAGTCATTAATTAATCATAACACAAACACAAACTATTCCCTAAAGTTATCATGGTATCAGAGCCTTCGATCTAGTGGATCAAAGTTACAATTTCCGCATTAATATTTTGTGATTTTCACTTAATAAAAGATCATGCGTGTTGTAATTATTGGAGAAGAAAGTGACTCCACCGAAAGTGAAAATAACACGAAGACGTAAACATCTTAAGGTTTGATTGTTCAAAAAAAAAAAAAAAAATTACTTGGAGGCTATCTCTAGTTGAGATAGAGATAACTCTTGTGTATATATATCGTTGTAAGTCATTCATTAATCATAACACAAACACAAACTATTCCCTAAAGTTGTCAGTTATTATACTCCAAGCCTGCACCCATGTTACGACTGTTGAGTATCAAAAACAGTAAGATTTGTAACAAAGTTCTTTTTATCAATCGCACATTATTGCATTGACTAATTCTTCACTTTAATCTCGATTCATTATTGCATTTTAACGAGTATTAAAATTTCATTAAAGTACTAAAGAGGGCTATATTTATTTTCTATGCAAAACAGAAATAAGAAAACCAACTTAAATTACATCCAAATTAATTAATCACTCAATAAAAAATGATACCGTTAATACACTCTACAAAGTACATATAAGGAATATTAAATTGGCAGAGTTATTAATCACTGATTCGTAATACAATAATGAATCGTGCACAAACAAGTGCATTAAGAATAACCCCCTAACCTCTTCTATAAATACGCCTCACAACACAATCTCTTCTCCCATCAATTTTTATTACTTAATTTTTTTTATTATTATTCACTCTCATAACACACACATGCAGACAATGGAAAGAAGACAATATTACCAAGAAAGCAGAAACACGAGCTTCATGGTGGTGCCTCACTCGCCGTGGCACTCTCCGGTTCCTTATCTCTTCGGTGGTTTGGCCGCCATGTTGGCTCTCATCGCCCTCGCTCTTCTCATTCTCGCCTGTTCTTACTGGAGACTCTCCGCCTCCGCTCAGAGAGATCTTGAGGCCGGAAATGATGCCAAACCCGACAATGATACTCACAAGATGCCTGAGAAGTTTCTCGTCATCATGGCCGGCGATGTCAAACCCACTTACTTGGCTACGCCGGCTACTCTATTTCATGATCTCTCTGAGCAAAGTTGTACTTGCAGTGATCATAACGAAGGAGGAGGAACAGGAGAGTAGTGATCAGGTGGTGCGGCAGAGCACCGGAGGTTACGGTGAGCCCTCCCTTATATTATGAAAATGGAGCAATCAGTACGGTGTATTCTGGATTGTTAAGCCGGGGTCGACCGGTCTGGCCTTGTCGAGTCGGGTCAGAATCACCCGGACCTTACATGAGCGGATGGGATAAAATTAGGTTTCTTTTTGGAAAATGAAAAAAGTTAGGTATTATTATTAATTTTTTTATGCATCGTTAATTTCGTTTGGGTTTGGTTCGTTGTAATATTTTTGGTTGTCGCAAATTTTTCCACCGTTTCTGGATCACGATGGAAAATCCAGTAAATGTACTTATGTACACTAGATTTTATGAGAATTTGAATAGATGACTAGTAATTACTGTTGTATGTTCTTGAACACTTAGTTTGATTTTGGAAGTAACATAATTTCATAAATATGGACTTCGATCGGTACATGACTCTTCAATTAACTTTGCAAAAAAAAAAAGTGAAAATGATGCTAAAAAAAAAATAAGGAGAGAGATATGTAGTCAGGTGAAAAGCTTGAAGGGATGTACCAGCATTGGCTCGTGCCGAATATTAAGCTAATCCGCTGCGGCGAGCCGAAGTTGAGAATTATTCTGTTTGCACCTTTATTCCTAAATTTCTAAAATATAACACTAAATGTATCATCAAGTTTTATCAAGAACAAATACCCCAAGTACACATTTTCTTTCGGCATATCCATTTATCTTTATAACCATTCACTGAAATTCAAGAAGCATTAATTAACGTTAAACAAATAACTTTAACAACAAAAATCGTTGGACTTGGATCATCAGTACAACGTCAATAGTGACATATATATTGGATGGATGGAGACTACTGCGACTAACTGAAAGATTGGTTTTTCTTAGTATGAGCAATTGGTCATTGGTTGTGTCACTTGTGTTACTACGTACGTCATTTCCTTATCTTGCCCAGTTCTTACAATGTTTGTATGAACGTATATATGAAACAAACGAGATCGTAAATGGTGTCAATTAGTAAACTCCCGTACGCCAACTCGTAACAAAATATGTGTTGTTAGAAAATAATAATAGCGCCAAAACATATATAGATCAAAACAAAAATTTATAGAATCTATTGTGACAAGGATGAGATATTTTACAAAAAACGAGTAGAAATGTACAGATTCATCGTTCAACAGAATAAAATACATTTTAAATAACAATTAAGGAAAAGTATATCAAGAACTTTTCCATGATTTGTATCGCATCAAGCATCACACTAATAAATAACCCAAAAAAAAAAAAAAAAAAACAAGTTTGTAATGCCCTATCTTAATAATAGCGGTTGAAAATGTTGGGGGCTAGAGACAGAAATTATCCATCATGTGGAAGACAACATCTTTGCCATCAGAATGTAACCAATATGTTTTCACCTACACATTACAAAAAAACATTATGTAAAATGAGCTTTCGAGTTCTGAAGTTCCTACTATTAAACTTGCCTGGATGGTACTATGAGCGACATATCGTTGCTTGCTATTGTGAAAGCTGACATCTACTCTTTCCCAAGATAGTTGACTGAGTCCATGTATCATTTCCTCTACATTCCACAAAAAACCAGAACAGGATCAAGTTTTGTGATGCTACGGTTATAAAGAAGACTAATGGGCTTACAGATAGTCAGGCAAGGATCTATCGCACTTCCATAGAATCTGATAGAGATGTCGTTATTTCTATCAAGTCTTGAAATTTAATAAAGAGAGAAATGGAGCAAACCTTCAAGATCAGTGTTTTGCTCTGTTACTACTGTAGAAGTTGACTGGCAACTACCATTTTTTACATTTCCATCTTCTACATATACAATGTGTGGATAGTTTGGATCAGTTGCTACAAGGTTTGGCTGGAAGATGGGAAGAGATAAGGGTTATTGATAGATCCCCGACATCATTAAAGAACGTGTACAAAATATAATAAGTTAACACATATACCTTTGGGAGCTCATTTGGACGGCGAATTGAAGATGTCCTCCATCCAACCATGGCTTTGTTGTTAGTTAAGGTAAATTCTCGTAAATGATAGAAATGTGTAAAACCATTAACAGTTACTTAGAAAAAATGGTTTTTTCAGGGAAGGATACAGTCAAAATTTACGTTTGCATATGCCACACGACGCTTGAAAGCATGTAAAGCTGATCTGTTGAGGTCATAAGAAGAGATGAGTACATCTCAATCTGCAATTTACCAAATGAAAACACCCAGAAACGGAAGCATTTACATGAATTTCAAGTCACCAGAATCTGTAGCCATCCGGATAAGAAGAGGAGGATTTCCATCATCTTTGTCCACAAGAAACAAATGCTTTCCGGTCCTCCCAGCAGCTAAGTGTGCAGTTTGGGATGCTGTTCGTTCAAGAAATGGAAGACCACAAAGAATCGGGAACTGAACGAAAGAAGACAGGAGTAAGCATGTCACACAGAAGCATATGATCTAACCTATACAAACCTTACAGAAACATTCAACCTAGACATGCCATCTAAAACATTAATTCACCTGTCTATGTCCTCTTGAACCAAGATGAGGCGTTGCGAAAGTTATAAAGTTCATAGGTTCTAACCCAGCAATTTCGCCTCCTCTCGTGCTCTCTCCCTTTGAAGGAGAGTCCAAAGGGTCGGCTTCCACGGGTTGTTCATAGAGCTTCCCTATGGCATATCTTGCAACAAGACCTCCTAGTGAATGAGCCACAAACGAGATCTTCTTCAACCCAGTTCTATGCTTAACAACAGCCAAAACCTTCACAAAATTTCAAACAGAGAAATAAAATAAACAATAACAAAAATCACCAAGCAAAATTCAAGTTGCAGTGATGAGAAACAACAATGGTGTTAGCCAAATACCTCATTAGCTAGCCTTTCACCCATCATATCAACACCATCAAATGTCAACGTTGCACTATTACTCTCGCTACCTGCTTCACCACTTTCCATCAAAATCAAGAAATCCTAAAACTACAGAGTATTCTCAATGAAGAAGATTCAAAACCAAAATCCCTATAGGTTAAGAAACACGCACGGTGAACAAGTACTTTGTCCGGGAACTTCTTAACGAACTGCTCCGCCGCATATTTCCAATCCGCCGCACTAAAATTATAATCCAAAAAACAGAAATAGCAAAGTCTTCAAATTGACATGTAATCTGAAATTCATTATTGAAGCTCTTTGAATTGTATACCTTCCAACAATACCATTCACCATGACAACTAAATGATCCGGCTTCTCTGCAGACTCCATAACATCCGCATCGAAAAAATCCTCTCCGCCGTTGTCGATCTCCGTCTTCAGCTCCCTTTTGCCCCGATTCATAGCAAAGCAACCAATTCCAAGGCGATTCATCCACTCCATTTTATCGGTATTCTTCAATTGAGCACGAAATCGAAGGTGTAAGCCGAACCGGAACTGATGTTGACTAGGCTGAATGAATCGAGGAGAAGACGGAATCAAATCGGGGATTGAGATTTGGAAACTGGACAAGGACGCGATCATGTGGAAGTAAAAGGACGCAATTATAAGGAAGTAACCCAAGTGACAAGTCGCTTCACTTTTCCGGCGAAGAAGCGTTTACATTTGCGGGTGTTGCGGAGGCGCTAAGGAAACCGTAGTGGTGACAACACATCGAAACACTTGATTAGTATTAATATATTTTAAAAATATTTATCGGATGATTAACTAATTCTATTAGAGGAAAAAACAAATTAAATATTAATGTTGTTAACAAAAAAAATAAAATTCTAGTTTTGGAAGACTTAACAAAAATCTAAAATATATGATTTGTTTTATCCGGCTAATCTACAATATATAAAATGTAGAGAGATTTTATATTTAATAATTAAAATGAAATCAAGAAAAATATATAAGAAAGATAAAAACAAAAAAAAAGTTATAGCAATTACATCTTATCCAAGAAATTCTCAATAAATGTAGAGACTTAATTCATTCAAATTAATTTTAAAATGTTTACTTTACTCTGTCTAATTAATTTGTTTGCATTTGTTTTATTCGTTAACAATTAAAGCACAATGATCTCAATTATCAATTATCTGCATGTTATTCACATGCATGACAAAAAGTTGCTATTCAAAACGCTAAACCGATCGAACCTTCACCTTTTTATTTATTTATTTCTTATGTGATTGCTCCATTCAATCCGGTTTCGACCTTTCTTTCATCCCTGGATATTTATCAGGATATGTGTACCCAGGCTAGTGTACTGTGTACATTTAGGGAAATTTATAAAAATCACCATTTTTTATGAGAGAGTTTGGAAATATGTCATTTGCTACAGTATCTATGAACAGTGTAGCTACAGTAAAAAAAATTTTGACGAATTTATCCTCATCTGATGAAGAAAAAAGTTGGTACACGAACACTTAATTTAGTACACGAATACATTATTTGGTACACGAAATCATAATTTTTTCATGGACAAAACATAACTCCTAAATCTTAAAGGTAAAATCATAAACGTTAAATTTTAAACACTCAACCATAAATTCTAAATGCTAAACCCTAAACTCTAAACCCTTAACGTTAAATTCTAAATACTAAACCCTAAACCATAAATTCTAATTGCTAAACCCTAAACTCTAAACCTTTAATGTTAAATTCTAAACACTAAACCCTAAATACTAAATCATAAATTCTAAATGCTAAACCCTAAACTCTAAACCTTAAATCCTAAACCCTTAATGTTAAATTCTAAATACTAAACCCTAAACTCTAAACAATAAATTATAAACGCTAAACGCTAAACCCTAAATCCTAAAATCTAAACCTTAAACCCTAAACGTTAAATTCTAAATATTAAACTCTAAACCTTAAACGTTAAATTCTAAACACTAAACCTTAAATCATAAACCCTAACGCTAAACACTAATTCTTAAACTCTAAATTCTAAACATTAAACCCTAAATCGTAAACTTTAAATCATAAACTCTTAACCATAAAGTATAAACTATAAAAGCCTAAACTCTAAATTATAAATAGAATCTCAAACATAAAATTTTAATTATCCAAACATATTTAGTTCGTGGACAAAACACATAACAAATTTGTGTCTACGAAACCTCATGGACAAAAGAAAAACAGATTTAAAAAAAATATATATAACTGTACAGAAGGACAAAATCGTCATTTTACCAATCCAGAAAGTAGTCAAAATGGTTTTTTTCAAAGTTTGACCAACAAATGACTTTTTTCGAAAGCTATTATCAAATCTGTGGCTTTTTTTTAATTAACTCTACATTTTATGCATTAATTTGATTCAATAAAAGTGGCATTATTTGATTTAACGGGGACATAGAGTTTTACGATCAATAAAAAAAAAAAAAGACCACGCGTACGGGAAGAGTTTTTTTCCCTAGTTTAAAAAGAAATAATTTTGTGCTTCAAACATGGGTTGGCATGTTGACATAATGGAGTGTTCCGATGACGACCCACCAATTTTCCATATCAGCCTATCTAATACGGACAACATTAGCGTTCACGGGACAACGCATAACACAATCATATCATCTACAAAATCATATCCCTTTAATAATACAATCCATTTTTATCCTCAATCATCTGCCAAACAAAGCAATCCTAAGATAGACAGGCGCTAAAAAAAAACTCAAATTTGTATCCATACATTTCCTAGTCAATTTATCTTCTTTTTCTGTATATTTAAATAACACACTTGAACCTCCGAACCCATTAGCACCTACAAAAACAATAGAATCTCAAAAAGAGAGAGAGGATGAACTCATCCTATTTACGAGTAATATTACTCTTAGGTGCCATTAATCTCTTCCTTTCTATATCAATAACCAATGCTATAACACTCGGTCATATGTTCGGAATATGTAGGACGTTGTGTCCAGGATGTGACCACGACTCCTTACAGTTCTTGTTCCGACACAACTTGGTCCGTGCCCAAAGATTGGAACCTCCTTTGATGTGGGACCAGAGACTCCAGCACTACGCCCAACAGTGGGCTAATCAAAGAAAGGGGGATTGTGCTATGAGACACTCTTTCACAAACGGAGGGTCTTCTCTCGGCGAGAACATCTACTGGGGATTCGGCGCCAACTGGTCTCCTGCCGATGCGGTGGTTGCGTGGGCCAGCGAGAAGAGGTTTTATCATTACCGCTCCAACTCGTGCGACCCTGGCCAGATGTGTGGCCATTACACACAGATAATCTGGAAGAACACGAGGAAGGTCGGGTGCGCACGCGTGGTGTGCAACAATGGTGGCATCTTCATGACTTGTAACTATGATCCTCCCGGTAACTACATCGGCCAGAAACCCTATTGATCATCATTCATCTATTCAAATTCTCTTTGATCTTTATTTTTAGAAATTGTTATTATGACTTTTTAAAGGAATGTAGGTGGGGTGTATTGTGTAATTGCATTTACCGGTTATCTATATATCCGTAAGAATGCCCAATACACAAAGTATTTATCAAATATATAAGATATATATTTATTTTTTTAATTCCAAATGCGAACTGAAAAATATATATTGTTTGTGTTTAAACATCGACATATCCCATATGCATTTAAGGTCACAATTTAAAACATGTTTGATAATGTACAATGAAACAAGTTGTGTATCATACATAAAGTTCCCTTTGAAATAATCAAAAAAATTTCAATATATATGGTTGTCTCTTCTGGTTAGTCAAAATTTTGTTAAATATATATGGTTGTCTTTTTCTCTCTTCGCGTCAATTCGACCGTTAAATATATATATATGGTTGTCTATTCTTGTTAATTAATGTGGTTGTTTCATTCTATCGGCGAACGAATGCCACGTCTTATTAGTGGAAAGTTTACTTAGGCCAAAAAGTTGTAGTATTTAATATAGTTATGGCCTAAGAAATTTAATGGAACTCCGGAAGGTTTTTGTATATAGTACAAATATAAAATTCATTTGGGGAAATGACTATTACAAAATGAAAATTAGAAGCAACAAATTAATTGTTCATAACACCACCAAAGATCCATACGATGATAAAATTAAAGAAACAAAAGTCAGGAAGAATACAAACATATATAAACAAATCCCCAAAGGTTTGTAACTTAAAAACCAAGGTGTTAGAAAAAAGTTAATTAGTAAGGATTCTCTCCAACGTAGTTACCCGGAGGGTCGTAGTTGCAAGTGATGAAAACTCCTGCGCCGTTCTCACAGACAACACGAGCGCAACCTAGCCGCTTGGTGTCACGCCACACAATCTGAGTGTAGTGACCGCACATACCGTCCCCTTCACACGAGTTGGTCATGTGGTTGTAGGATTTAGCCTCCACGGTCCATGATTCCACTGCAAAAGTCGATGTCCAGTCTGAGCCACTTCCCCAGAGCAAGTTCTCACCGTATGGACCGGTCGAATGGGTTAGGGAGCAGTCGTACCGTCTCTGGTTAGCCCACCATTTTGCGTAGCTCGCGATCTTGCTGTCCCACACCAATGGAGGCAGACCTGTTTGGGAACGAAATCATTTAAGTCAATACAAGAAAACTGGTACAACTTAACTTGATCATGCACATTCATATTAATGATGTTATCCAATTGATCGTTTTTTATAGTAGTCCGTTTCCTTATAAACGTAACAAAATAAATCTGGCCTTTATCTAAGAAAATATCAGAAGAATGAATTTTTTGCTGTTGTTAATATTACATTCTATACAAAAACTGCCCCTAAGATAATCCTCTCTATACAGAGAAGTAAAAACGTTGGCCTTTTAGAAACTCTTCACTACAAAACTTTTCAGCCATTAGTTAGATCCTTAGCAATTGTAACAAAAGAATTATCATTTATTTTAATTCCAAAAGAAGTAAAATGACAAAATGTAAGAAAATGATCTCAAAGAAAGAAATGATGGTTTTATCTTATGATATATGATAAGACAACAAAAATTAGGAAGATCCCAAGTGACTGTTTGTGTTATTTGGGCTCATGCATAGAACTTAGCTAAAATCATATGTTGTCTTAATTCTATAATTAGATATGTAAAAGTACCTAGGCCGCCTCGGGCAGCATTATGTGGATCAAGAAATTGTCGTTCGAACGAGCCAGCGGGTGGTTGGTAGGTGGGAGGAGGTTGATAGACGATAGGTTTGGGGCTGGGAGTTGGGAGCGGCCTTGGCTTTGCGACATAGGGAGGAGGGCTCGGGGTTGTTGGTAGCCGCGGACGGTAATAGTCTGCGTGAACGGCCTGGATAGCGACCAAGAGAAGGGCAATTGCGAAGACTATGGCTAGGGTTGATGTTGTGGTCGCCATCCTTTTTCTTGTGTTGTGGCTCCAAAGGTTTTCTTTTGGATGGTGGAAGAAAAATGATTTGATGGGGTGATTATTTATATGTTTATTCTAGTGTATAACTAATGATGACAATGCAAATTGGTAATGTCAACTAGAAGTGGCTTCCATGTTCGATTATGGTTACCACTTTATGTTTCGCTTTGGTAAAGGAGAGCTAGGAGATCTTTTAACGGTGCAAGTAGTTTTTTTATTATTCGATATATATTTTCTCTTTAGACTAAAGGAAAGTAGAATAGATTAAAGTATTAGAGAATATAACTATAAAATGTGAAGTTTAAAAACAGAAAAAAAAAACTACAAAAGGTGAGGATATATATATATATATATATATATATATATATATATTTTTGGGTGATGAGGTTTATGAATTGGATTTTCTTGCCTAGATTTATCAATTGGTTTATTTCTTAAGTATCAAGTTTCCCTGGACAAAAACTGTTAAAAATTTGATTTATTGGGGATTGAAATGATAAAAGGAAAAGCATAGAATTGATCATTAGTTCTAGATTTTAGTCGGTCTAGTATATAATCGCTGTTTCCTCCAATTTTATTTGACATAAAAAAAAAAGTCTTTGTCGTCCACTCTCAAGCTCAACGAAGTTGACTTTGTGCAGTTGCGTGCCGGTCCAAAACCTAGTAAACTACTAAATTTACAATCTGGACAAATAGGTTAAATTTGATCTGAACAAAGATGGTCAATCCGAAAATTTAGCCATATTTTAACATGGTTGAAATTGAAATTAATTTATTTTATTATATATCTTCTAAAAGACCAAATCAAAATTCTAACAAAATCAAAAAAAAAATCTGATCGGAAACCTAACTTTAAAAATTTTAAACAAATTTGAATTAATTTTACCATATCATATTAAATGATATATTTTATTTTATATACCAAAAATTCAAAAACCAAGGACATACATTTGGGGGGGGGGGGGAAGGGTTTATAGTATCTCTATTTTGAATCAACTAAATCCACGGATACTGAAGATAAAAAATGAAGACAACAGAAAAGAAAAAAGAAAAAAAAAAAGAAGTTAGACTTTATTTGAAAAAGAAGAAGCTCTACGTGGAACGTACGGCCGCGATTTTATATCACATTCCGAAGTGTCACATCGGGGGGCGTGGCGTGGATGATTTGGAGTAGGGGTGGGCATTCGGTTAAACGGTTCGGATTCGGTTCGGGAAATTCGGGATTCGGGAAATTAGGTTATGTAACATCAACTCCAAATAAGAACCAAACTTAATTCGGTTCGGTTCGGAAAATTCGGGATTCGGTAAATTTAGTTATACAAATATTATGTCCAAATAAAAACCAAACTTAATTTTGTTCGGTTTGAGATTCGGTAAATTCGACCTATTGTGGTTAAAGTTTTATTAATGTTTGTTTAATTTAATCATGAATTGTTATAATTTATTTTATTTAACCTGATTAAAATTCCAATACTATAGAGTATAAAAGATCATCAAAACATCATTATGAATTTTAAAATGAAACAATTTTATAGTCTCTAGAAAAAAATTTCACACTAAATTTGAACTATAACCAATATTTAAAACCGAAGAAAATTCTTAAAGATTAAAGAATAAATCTCCTAATTTTTTTTTCATTCCCAAATGCTTCACATTGATTGTTTTCCTCCATAAAAACCACTTCTGATTAGAATCCATCTAAAATTTTGTATTATATATTACATAATTACATAATAAATCAATACTTAAAATTATAAATCATATTTAGAATTTAGTTTCGGTTAACCAATTAACCAATCGGATTTCGGTAAAAATACCGAACCAAACCAAATACCAAATAAATTTATAGATATATCCAATTGGATTATTTAATAAATCTGGTTCGGTACGGTTTAATACCATTCGGTACGGTTCGGTAAATTACCGTTCGGTTCTGTCCGAATGCCCAGGAGAATGTCGTACTGGGCCCTCACTTATCTGCCAAGTGTCGACACGTGAATAGCACGGAGCTCTACCGTTGAAATACGTACACGTGACTAGCACGGCAGCTCCACCGTAGATATACGTAGACTTCACCACATCCTAGCACAAAGAAATAAAACAAACTCAGTCACACCTAGGTTGACCAATTGACCAAAGAGCAAGGAGACTCTGTCGAGAAACCGTAGACAATCAAATTCACTTTCGTCGCCGGCGGAATTTACTCAGCCGGTACTCTCACCGGACACGTATGTTCTCTCTCTCCTTTTTTGTTTGTTCAATGAGACCGAGAGAGTCTACGCGAAGTCTTCTGCGTTTTGACGGAGGATTTGTATTCAGAATTTTAACGGTTTTTTCTAGGGATGTGGATGATTTCTGGATTTTCTGCAATTCTAATTTATGCGTATTTGTGTTGTTTTGCAGATCGAAGTACAATTAGGGTTTGAAGATTAGAGGCAATCATATGAAGAGGAGCTTTGAGGAGAACGGTGAGGACAAACCTGAGCGAAAGCGTCCTGCTCTTGCTAGGTACTTTATTTAATCTTCATCTTCTCTTATTTATCTGTGATTGTTCATGAAAATTTTCTAAACATTAAAGACTTTTTTTTCTGGTCCTGTTGCTCTTTTTGCTTAGTGTGGTTATTGAGGCTTTGAAAGTAGACAGTTTGCAGAAGCTTTGCTCGTCTCTGGAACCTATCCTCCGCCGAGTTGTAAGTTCTCTTTGCTTTTGCTTTTTTTCTCGAGACAAAGAGTGCTCTGTTTTTGTTCTTGTATTCTTGTCCTCTGCTCTTTAAAAGGTTAGTTAAGTTTTATGTATGGTATTGTTACTGAGCAGGTTAGTGAGGAAGTGGAACGTGCTTTGGCAAAATTAGCCCCATCTAGGCTTACTGGAAGGTAACACCTTATGTTGAATAAGAAGCTTACTATAACTTAGTGGCCTCTTAGATTGTGTATATCCTGAAATTAACTGACTACTTTGTAGCTCTGGTTCTTCTCCGAAACGAATTGGAGGTTCAGATAGCCGGAACTTGCAGCTGCGTTTCAATTCTAGGTTATCTCTTCCCTTATTCACTGGAGGAAGAGTGGAAGGAGAGCAAGGTGCTGCAATCCATGTTGTGTTGATTGATGCAAACACTGGTCGTCCTGTAACATTTGGACCAGAAGCTTCATTGAAGCTTGATGTTGTTGTGCTTGGTGGTGACTTCAACACCGAAGATGATGAAGATTGGACTCAGGAAGAATTTGAGAGTCATGTTGTAAACGAGCGTGAAGGAAAGAGACCATTGCTTACTGGAGACTTGTATGTTGTTCTCAAGGAAGGGGTTGGCACCTTGGGTGAGCTAGTTTTCACAGATAATTCAAGTTGGATTCGAAGTCGAAAGTTCAGACTTGGTTTAAGGGTTGCCTCTGGGTGTTGTGATGGCATACGCGTACGTGAGGCAAAGACAGAAGCTTTCGCTGTTAGAGATCACAGGGGTGAATGTATGTGTTTTGTTGTTCTTTCTTTATCTCTTTGTACCTTTGTGATGCCGTTTCATTTCTTCTGAATGGATGCGTTGTTGGTTTGTAATGTGCAGTATACAAGAAGCATTATCCACCTGGTTTGAATGATGAAGTGTGGAGGTTGGAGAAGATTGGTAAAGATGGGGCGTTCCATAAGAAGCTAACCGCTGCAGGAATAGTCACTGTGGAAGACTTTTTGAGAAAATTGGTCAGGGATTCTGCAAAACTACGAGCTGTAAGGGCCTATATCGCCAAGCTCATCACTACTGGATGAGAATATTTATTTGATTTACGCTTATGAATAATTATACTTATCTGATGTGTGTGTGTAGATTCTTGGAAGTGGCATGTCAAACAAGATGTGGGATGTGCTAGTGGAGCATGCAAAAACATGTGTCCTTAGCGGTAAGCTTTATATCTACTATGCTGAAGATTTAAGGACTGTCGGCGTTGTGTTCAATAACATCTATGAGTTAATTGGCCTCATTTCTGGAGACCAATACTTATCTGCTGATTCACTTTCTGACAACCAAAAGGTTATTACATTCTCCTTAAACTTTGGCACTTATTTGCTCTATGCTGATTGGTATTTTTGTTCTGGAAAACTCTGATTTGCACATCTTTGTTGTAGACTTGTAGTGATGTTTGATACTATATTGTACTTCTGTCATATATATGCTAGTATTAAAAATTAAAAATTATGGTGTTTGATTCTGAAAGGTATATGTGGATGGACTATTGAAGAGAGCTTATGAAAATTGGAACCAAGTCATAGAGTATGAAGGCAAATCTCTTTTAAACTTCAATGAGCCTGAGAGGTTGGATGTTTCTCCGAATGAACCAGCAGCGGCTCTGGCAAATTACTCTACCAACGTCGCCGCTGACCATCCAATGCAGGTGACAGTGCCTCCTAATCAGTCTCCAGTGCTTTCAGAATTCTCAAGTGGAGGTTGGAAAATCAGTCCCTTATAAATTACTAAATCTCTTAGATCTTGTGTTATTGGTTCTGAATCATAAGTTTATATTCAGTTTCTATATTTACTGCAGGGTATTATAATCAAACGTTGACAACAGCCCAGCCTCATAACCCACAAGCACAGTTCGATATAATGTTGCAGCATGATCAATTTATGGGACAGCAACATCAGACTCAAACCACCATAGAAAATGAAAATGTAAGTGGGTTGGCTCTTGGTCCTCCACAGTCAGCCATAGGCGGGTATCAAGACATCAAATCATCTGTTAATCCTTTTGAAGACTGGACAAACGAGCGTGATAACGACTTTTTCTCAGAGGAAGAGATCCGGCAAGGAAGCCATGAAATGTTAGAGAACGAGGATATGCAACAGCTCCTCCGGCTCTTCAGCATGGGAGGCAATGAGGAAGATGAGTTTGCTTTGCCATCGTTTATGCATAATACACCGATGAAGCAGGGATATGAAGACCGTGGGAGATCAGGAAAACCGGTTGCTGGGTGGCTAAAGATAAAAGCTGCAATGAGATGGGTATTCTTCATAAGGAGAAAAGCTGCTGAGAGGAGAGCACAGATTGTGGAGCTTGATGAATGATGAATGATGAATGATGAGGTTGCTTACTAGTGTATAGAAGCCCTGTACAGTTTAGGTAAATACATCAACATCACTTGCCGATATGGTTTGTGAATCTTCGGCCATAGTTATTCCTTATTTTTTTTGGGCTTTTGTTTCACTTTACTTAGGTGAATAGACAGGAACCTTACTTATACTGAACCCCTCGCTCTCATATCCAACATATAACATACATATTCGAGAGGATGTTTAATTTCTCCAGAGAATTGGAATATATCTTTAGCTCTTAATAAATAAAATAAGAATGAAAGTCATAAGTCTAAGTAAAATCGTTCAGATTGGAGATCAGTTGTTCCATGCATCTTTCCAACATCTTCAATGATCCTCTTAAGATTTTAACGGTTTTTGCCTTTGGAATGGGGGAAAAAAAAAAAGGGGGCTGAGATGAGTTAAGAGGATATGGAGATCCTCTGCTCTTGTCTCTTGAGATAGAAGCTCAGAGAGGTTTGATATGGCTTGTTTCTTGATGTGTAGCGCATCTGGGGATGTTGAAGCATCTTCAAGAATTCAGTAGAGTCTTGAAATAGAATCTTGCAAGTTCTTGGCTTCTAAATTATCAGTGTAAAGTCAAAGCCCTACAACAGAAAGAATCATAAATCAACCTGAACATGTTAACACACTAGAACAGGAGAAGGGATTTGAGTGAATTGTGCATGAAGAATGAGAAAATTGCATCACATGAAAATAGTCGATGACCAAACCCAAAAAATGAAGACTTAACCTTCAGCACTCAGCAGCAAGACTGGGGAATGTCTGATTCTGTTCCTTTGTGAAAGTTGCAGAGTTAATAGAAGATGGGACTATGATATGGGCATATAACTTGTGGAAAATACAGACTAGATACAACTTGTGGAAAACATGTCAATTTGTACAAAGAAAATTCATCTCAAAGTTAAAAAGTAGTAGAACCAAACAAGTAGATATTCAAATCATCCATCCAGCACGAAACATGTTTAGTCATTAGTGTATCGCTAACTATGTTTTGTTAACTGCTGTTTAATTTTGAAAAAACTCATCTGTTTCAGAACTACATACTAGATTTATTATTAGATTTAACATTTTTTTTTATAAATTCCGCAAAACACATCTAAATGAATAAATTTTATTTTTACGTCCGTGTGGGGACTTGTAAGAAGGCTGCACTTGGATTCTTGTTGATAAATATGAAACTTTGTCAATGACGATGGTCATCATCACATAGGGAGATCTTAGCTGTGTCCCATAAAACCCATCTAGAAAGAGCGACGAGATGGTCAAAACTAAATAAATGTATTTGAAAGAAAAAATGACATAAACAAAAACCGCGTCTCCAACTCCAATGCAATCACTTTCCATCTTCCAGCTGTCCGAATCAGGACGCGCCTTTGTCTTCACCAAACCCATCGTCCAAAACGAACCTTCCTCTGCTCTTACTATATATACAACCAAAGTCTACCTCACCAAAACCCAACTAATCTACTCTTAAAGCTAAACCCACAAAAAGCTTTGATAATCAATTTGGCAATGGCGAACATCATGTTTCCTCTGCTTGCTGCTCTAATGATTTGCTCTGTATCCGCAAATTTTCAACGAGACGTAGAGATAACTTGGGGAGACGGACGTGGACAGATTACAAACAACGGCGATCTTCTCACACTCTCTCTCGACAAATCTTCCGGTTCAGGATTCCAATCCAAGAACGAATATTTGTTTGGTAAAATCGACATGCAGATCAAGCTCGTCGCCGGCAACTCTGCCGGAACAGTCACCGCTTACTATGTATGTCTCTTTCCTTTACTCTTGTATTAAACTAGACCTATTTTTTTCCAAATTTGGAGTGATTAGCTAAATGGGTTTTTTGTTGCCTTTACAGTTGAAGTCCCCTGGATCTACATGGGACGAGATTGATTTCGAGTTCTTGGGAAATCTAAGTGGCGATCCTTACACACTTCATACTAATGTCTTTACGCAAGGCAAAGGCGATAGAGAACAACAGTTCAAACTCTGGTTCGATCCCACTGCTGATTTCCACACTTACTCTATCCTCTGGAACCCACAACGTATCATGTAAGTGACCCATTCAAATGACTACTTTAATTTGTTTCAATATCCAAAATTTACCATTCATATAGATTAGGTTTTTCTTTGGTTACTTTTATTTATAAACCAAAACCTAAACAAACCGACTCATGCTACAACTTTTTTTCAATCTATTCTTGTTTTTTATTTCTACTCTTTTAGATTTTCCGTGGATGGAGCCCCGATAAGAGAATTCAAGAACATGGAATCTCAAGGGACTCTATTCCCTAAAAACCAGCCGATGAGAATGTACTCGAGTCTATGGAACGCCGAAGACTGGGCCACAAGGGGTGGTCTGGTCAAAACCGACTGGTCTAAAGCTCCCTTCACCGCTTCGTACCGCGGCTTCAACGAAGAAGCTTGCGTCGTGATCAATGGCAAGTCATCGTGTCCTAATGGGTCTGAACAAGGGAATAGTGGTTCGTGGCTGTCCCAGGAGTTAGACTCGACGGGTCAAGAACGGATGAGATGGGTGCAGCGTAACTACATGATCTACAATTACTGTACTGACGCTAAAAGGTTCCCTCAAGGTCTTCCACGAGAGTGCTTAGCTGCGTAAAGCTTTTAAACAAAAGATCAAAAGCCATACAAAATAATACTATTCTTTAATTCATCATTTAAAATATCTAGTTTTTGGTCACATCTGTAAATATATATGTGTATTTAAAATTATTTTAAATGATCCATCACGTTACAAAATGAAAACATTAACGTACGACCAGAAAATGAACAATCTCCTTTAACAACCCATCAAAGCCATGACCATGAGGCCTCACTGCAATCTCCTTTATTAATGTGATTTTTCTCATGCATTCCTAGGACCTGTTGTGTCCAATTGGATATAACTTGTGCTCTGTCCAACATGAATTGGACGCTTTTAACGAAGTCATGCTGTTTTATTTTGTTTATCGGATATCCGAAACGAGACTACATATTGGTTTCTTTTTTGGTAGTTTACAATTTACAAAGACTTATGCGAATTTGAACTTGAATTATATAATACAAAGTAAACAGTACTATTAGTACGAACTACTAGACTACAAGTCGCGGTTTTTAATTGGTCGATGGATAATCTTATTTGCATCAGTGCATCACAGAAGACTAAAGCAGATATGGTTCAACCTTTCACCCTGCTTTATGGTCTCAACAATTAATCAACAACCATTTTCATATATTGTTAGAGACTTAGAGAAGTATAGTATTTCATCTTGTTTTGATAATAGTAAAAACAAAATTGTTAACATCATTTTCTGACATTCCTATTATTGATTCCTCAAGCAAAAATGATAATTATAAGCTACTTGACTATTAAATAAACCGATCTTCCAATAATAACGGTAGAATTCTTCAACCCTTCTAATTTATAAATGAATTTTCTATCTAAACTAATGTTTTTAGCAAAAAAAAAGTATATTAATTTTTACTTTGGTGACAGATACACACAATTAATCTATTGAAAAAAAAAACGTCACAAATTTTTTCTCCACGATCCTGTCTGCGTTGAAACGTGTAAAGCCAAATAATTCTTAATTTAAGTATTATTACATACAAAGTTTAAGACAACCACGTCGATAATGTGCCTCCACGAAACCCTCTCTATATATCCTCTCATTTCCAACTCATCTAAATCCATCGACAAACACTTACCTCTCACGGCGAGAAACAACAGAGCACCGGGGGATAAAATGGCGGTTTTCGCAACCAAACAGCCTCTGTTGTTGTCTCTCCTCCTCGCCATTGGCTTCTTTGTGGTGGCTGCATCTGCTGGAAGTTTCTACGAGAGCTTTGATATCACTTGGGGTGATGGTCGTGCCAACATATTCGAGGATGGACAGCTTCTCACTTGCACTCTTGACAAGATATCCGGTTCGGGTTTTCAATCCAAAAAGGAATACTTGTACGGTAAGATCGACATGAAGCTCAAGCTTGTCGCTGGAAACTCCGCTGGCACTGTCACCGCCTACTATGTAAGGGTTTTGATTGATTCTTTTCATCTCAAAAAACAATCGGTAATAAATGAAGTTTAACTCCTAATTAATATTATACATGTTGTGGCAGCTTTCGTCAAAAGGCGCGACATGGGATGAGATTGACTTTGAGTTCTTGGGAAATCTCACAGGACAGCCTTACACTATCCACACCAATGTGTTCACCGGAGGTAAAGGGGACCGCGAGATGCAGTTCCATCTCTGGTTCGATCCCACCGAGGATTTCCACACCTACACCGTTCACTGGAACCCTGTTAACATCATGTGAGTCAATAGTCTCTTAACATCATCATATGAGTAAATAGTCTATTTTTTGGTTTTGATATAAGAGTTAACAACTTTGACACGTCTAATCCGATATTATTTGATAAGTTTCTTGACATTAATGTTGGTTTCTTGTGTCTGAAGCTTCCTTGTGGATGGAATCCCAATTCGGGTGTTCAAGAACAACGAGAAAGATGGGGTAGCTTACCCAACGAACCAGCCGATGAAGATATACTCAAGCCTCTGGGAAGCCGATGACTGGGCGACACAAGGCGGTCGCGTGAAGATCGATTGGAGCAACGCACCATTCAGCGCCTCCTACAGAAGTTTCAACGACCAAAGCTCATGCAGCAGGACATCGAACTCAACATGGGTGACTTGCGACCCAGACAACAACTCGTGGATGTGGACCTCTCTAACTTCCCACCAGTTCGGACAGATGAAGTGGGTGCAAGACGAATTCATGATCTACAACTATTGTACCGATTTTAAGAGGTTCCCTCAGGGCCTCCCCAAGGAGTGTTTCCTTTGATCCTCCTATGGGAATTTTCAAGCACTTCCCTCAATATCTTTCTTCGTTTCTCTTTGTTTTATTTCATTCTTGTGATGTTACTTTGATTTATTTATTTCTCTTTCTTTGGTGTTTCTGAATTACGATAATACACATACGTATATGTAACCTTCCTGAGAAAATAAAAGTTGTATCCGATTATACATTCTATCTCGCAATGTTTGATTTTTTTTATATTGGGTGAAATGTAAGCAACGTCACTGTGCTTAAAAATGGAAGAAACACAACAATCAAAACAACAGAATCCCCTATATATTTATTTTTAGAAATGGATGCAGCGGATAGGTCGGACAAAACTATTTGTGAACTAGACCGCTTTTTTTTATCATTCATAATTTATAATTCATATTAGTGCGGACAGCAAAAAGTAAAAGAAGTTTGATGTGGACTAATTGCGGTCCATTTTTACAAAAAGATAAACTAAGATCGCAGCGAATGTATTTGATAATACATTCTATCTCGCAATGTTTGATTGTTTATTTTGCGTGAGATGTACGAAAAGAAACACAACAATCAAAACAACATAATCCCCTATATATTTATACTAAAAACTCTCGTGAGGTAATTAAATAAATTATCTCCTATTATAAAAGAAGAATTTGATATAAAAGTGTTTGCTAAATTGCTATTGTCACGAAGATGATAGATCTATATAAATTTCAAAGAATCTAAAATTTTTAGTCAATTCAGTAATTCTCAGATTAACTAAACAAATACCTTTGATATCTTTTAATATTTTTACATCACTCTTATTTGGTTTAATTCACTGTAAAGCTCTTGAAATGCTTTATATTGCAGAACTAGAGAGGATATGCTTGATTTCAAAGTTTAATGAATGCGTTGGTTGGTCCAACTAACTAATAGGCCCTAACATTAAAGACTTTTAAGAGCCACGTTTAGGAAACGAACTTTTTGGACAGTCCAATTTAAAGCACATAACGTGTCTCAATTCCTCTTCACTTTCTCTTCGATAATGATCTTTCAAGCTAAATTTCTTTTTCAATATCCAAGATTTTTCATTTCGTTTAATTCATGAGTTGCATTTTCAGAATCCACCACACTTGTTCAAGTCTCCAAAATGTCCATTTTTCACTCATCGCTTCCAATTTGTCGACAAAGGACATGCATAATTATGAAATAAACTAATAGACAATACCGAATATTCATACAAAAAATATCAGTCAAATCAAACTTCGTTGCTAGGACCAATGATTAATTTAGAACCTTTGGTTTGAGTGTTTTATCCGTGGTAAGTTTAAGTGAAACTCTTTAACAAGAAGTATATATGTTCATCTCCGAGTTTAATGATGAGACTTTTCAATGATACCTGGATAACCCATGCTAAATCTAAAAAATTTACAGGTAAACGATTTTGTGCCCAGACAATAATGTATGTAATACTTATTTCATAATAAAAATTAAGAGAGAATTTTAGTTAATAGATAATGAAAATAGGTCCAGACAATAAACACGTACGAGTACGTTTTAGGTGTAAGATATAAGATAGTCATTTTCAATCCTAATTCTGGTTTAAGTCAAATCACTTCATTTAAAGTCACTCATGAAATATATCAACATATCCCGTCCATAAGAGATAATTAAAGTCGACCGTGAAGATGAAGACAAAATATTCTGAATTAATTTTTCATGATAACGAAAATCAACCAAATTGTTTCAGTTTTCTTTATGACAATTTTTTTTCCTAAGGTTGTAAAATCAAGAAACTATGAGATATAAAATTTCTGAATATAACTTTGTTCACAATAATGTAAAACAAAATTAACTCAATAATCATATACTAGAGAGAGGAGTTCAAACATGGAGATCATTCCGGGCTAACTATCACTTTCAGAGATACAGAGAGAAAATTAATTAGAAGGTCCTTACGGATCAAATATACTAGAAGCTGTTAGTTCATCAAACATTCAATGCCGCGCCAAACAAGAAGTCCAACTGTATTTCATTTCAATCTTATTCATACAACTATACAAAGGATCTGCATATTGCCAAGTATTATTAATACATATAACTTTTATATATCCGCCTGCCAAATCCTCTCAACTCCAAACCATTATATATATATTACATACAGTTACAGTTTATGTTAGAGTCTTCCTTTATATATTCCCATAAAGATACATCTAAAAATTTTATATTAAAGAAAAGAGTGAGAGAGAGGGATAATAAGAGTAGTGAATAATATTCCTGTATAGGAAGCAGGTGTTAAGGAGAGAAAAGAGATGGCGAGACTGAGAGAAACAGAAGTGATCCTGAGACTCTGTATTGTCTTTCTTCTTCTCGTCACTTCTTGTTTGGTGGGTTTGGATTCTCAGACCAAACAGATATCTTTAATCCAAAAGAAAGTCACTTTCAGAGATTTGTTTGCTCTGCAGTAAGTCCATTTTCCTTCATTTGATCAACAATCTCATCTCTCTTCTAAAAAAGAAAAAAAAAATCTCATCTCTACGTACAATATTAATATCATGAGACAATTGTAAGATAAAATAAACCTTGAAAATAAACTTGAATATTCCTTTTTATTCTGCAGCACTAGATGTATATGTATTCAAAACTTTACTGAAAAGAAATTTGATAGATTTATCAAAAATATATATATATATAGTGGGATATATGTTATGGGCGGTGGATAAAAAATGATTTCACAGTTTTTTGAAGGACCTTGTTTATTTTTTAATTAGTAACAATTCCTGTTTTGGTTAAATGAATCTGCATGAAAATGTGTCTTTTTATACTGTGGGGACTGTGTTACTTTTTTTTTCTTTTTTTTTTTTCCTTTTCTCGTTTAACAAATCTTCATAATATATATATATATATATATATCCTTCCAACATAAGTTAGATAATGTAAATTTTCATTTTATAATATGTTTATGATTTTAACTAAAGATGTGTGTGTATATGACAGGGTTGAGTTATACATAGATGTTGTGGTTGCTGCATATAATTTGGTTCAATTAGGGCTTGGTTGGTACAGTGTTGAACAAAAGACTTCCAATTCTAAATGGCTCTCTTACCTCTTGGATCAGGTATGTATAACTCACTTAATTTAGATCTTTGATTATGACGTGTGTGTAAGATAAATAATTAATATAGACGGCGGCGTACGTTGTGTTCGCCGGGACATCTGCGGCGGCGCAACACTCATTGCTGGTGATAACGGGTTCGAGAGAGCTTCAGTGGATGAAGTGGTGCTCCAAGTTCACAAGGTTCTGCATTCAGATCGGAAGTGCCATCGTCTTAAACTATGCCGCTGCGGCTCTCATGCTCATCCTCTCCTCCCTCTCCGCCTTCAACCTCTTTCGCCTCTATTCCCCTAAACGTTTTTTTCACTTAAAGTCCTCCTCCTGATATAATTAACTATTGTGTTAATCACTTTCTTAATCCGGAATAATGTACGTGGATAATGTGAAGAAAAATCTGATTAATATATTGATTCCACTCTTGAATCTTAATTTGTGTGATGTTCCACTATGAACTATAAATATCATCAGTTTATTGCTTGAGAAAATAGGTGTACGTACGTTTAAACTTTACTTTTGTCAAGATACTAAAACTAAATAAGTTTTCCTTGTATTTTTATTTCTTTTGGTATTTTATAATGCTTTGGTTTGTACATACTAGCTAGACAAACTTTCCAGTCATACTATAAAAGTTAGGATCGGCTCTAAACTATGTAAGGCAAAACGAGAAAAAAAAAGAAAACCATTTGTCGATTACGAGCCTTTCTAGATGGAGCAAGAAGCTTAAAACATGATTAAAGAAAGGTTGGATATTATCAAAATGGAAAGGGAGAAAGATGAAGAATGAAAAGTTAGGATATAAGTTTTTGGTTTTTGGTTTGTTAGTTTAGGATTACGCTTACCAGTTACCACTTATGTGCACATGCACTTTGACATCACCCACATACATGCACTTAGACCAACACATGTTAAGATCTCATCCATTAATTAAAGATTCCATTTCGATGCCTTTCCGATTTATGGATTACCAGTATAATAATTCTTTGGAAAATCATAGTATTTCTTTGACCCTCACACGCTTCTAACTTAATATTTTTATTGCCTTAGTTTGGATCCTTGAGTCACCGCTTTATGATTTACATACTCATTCGACTCATTCATAAATCTTAACTGTCGATCGAGGTTCTTTCTTTCTACTATCTTTAAATTAAAACTAGTATATTATAAGAAAATATATACTAGTTTAACTTGCTCGGTAGAGATAACCTCAGTCATATAATCATATTGCTTTAAAACTTCTTTTGATGGAAGTCATATTAATGGCATAAACGTGAAATAAAATTATGTTGATTTTGTCGAGCATAACGTTCGTCTCAGATGAACTTCAGAAGATATTTGCTTTCTGTATTTATCGTACACTAAATCTTGACTGTATATATTAGTCTAATAACTCCACTAACAACGTTTTTAGAACATGTGCAGGAGTCTGTCATTGATTCTTTCACCCACAAACAAATATTAAAAAATGAAAAAATAAGAAAAATAATAAAATGAGTCTCTCATTTGAGAGACTCTAAAAGCCTCATGATAGACCAATTTGACATATATCATAATATAATTGGTTTTAAGTTTAATTTATATTTTAAAGTTTAAACAAAAAATAAAATCATATCAAAGCTATTAAAATATTATATTTGAGAGAGTATGACAGATTCTCCGCACTGCACATGCGGTTAGTTTCAGTAAAAAAAAAAAAAAGAAAAAAGTCCTAATATCAAAATTTAATTTATTTCCTTTTTTGGTTTAGCATTTATTTTTCCTTTTTTTGACCAGTAGTATATGATTTCTTTTCTTTGTGTTTTGGTCAAACACAAAAATTTGTTTTTTATGTTGTTAATCCAAAATACTTTTTCATATGAAGAAGTTTGAATTGATAGTCATGGTATGGTTGTCCACTTGTCCGGTATGTAGTGCGTATCTTTTTGTTTTTGGAAATAAAATATTGCCCTGCTCTGATACCAAGAGATATTATAGGAAACGATTAAATGGGCTAACTAAGTTACTAAACTACAGGAATATATAGAAACAGAAAGATAGACACTACATAAACGACATCTATAATACACAATTTCAAAGCTTGTGTCTACCATTTGAAATGATTTTCTTTTCTTTCTAAAAGTCCAAAAATACTATAATGTTTCCCAAAAAAACAGAAAAGAAAAGTTAATCAAAGAAAGTAAAAAGGAAGCTATATACTATATGGTCTCTCGTTTTTTCCAAGATACAACCAGCCGCACCATCACAATTCACAAAGCTTGCTCCTTTTTTCTCTTTTCTACTCTGAAATTTTCCAGGAAAAAGAGAGACTCGTCCTTCAAGAAAACTCTCTGCCAAAATCCTCAAATCAATCAAATCCCCTCGTTTCTCAAAACCCATATTCTCCTTTTTCTTCTCTCACTTCATTTAGCCGTAAAGTAATAACCTTTTCAACTACCCACCCCTGAGAAGAAGCTCCATAAAAGTCCTCTGTTTCACCTCTCTATCAGAAGTCAGAACAATGAATGAGTATTGGACGTCTTTGGCTTCACTACTCGGCGTTTTAGCCTTTTGCCGCAGCCTAATGAATTCAGTATTCCCACCGGAGCTCCGTTTAGCCTTCCTGAAACTCTTCAACAGAGTCTTCAAACTCTGCTCCACCTACTCTTACTTCGACATAACGGAGATTGACGGCGTCAACACGAACGAGCTTTACAATGCCGTCCAGCTTTACCTCAGCTCCTCCATCTCCGTCGCCGCTAACCGTCTCAGCCTCACACGCGCCGTTAACTCCTCCACCATCACATTCGGCCTTTCCAACAACGACTCCATCGTCGACACCTTCAAAGCCGTCACCGTCGTTTGGGAACACATCGTTACACAGAGACAAACTCAGACCTTCGCTTGGAGACCAATGCCTGAAGAGAAGCGTGGCTTCACGCTACGGATCAAGAAGAAAGACAAAAACTTAATCCTAAATTCTTACTTGGATTACATCATGGAGAAAGCTAACGAGATTCGCCGGAAGAATCAAGATCGGCATCTTCACACTAACTCACGAGGTGGGTCTCTCGATTCAAGAGGTCTTCCTTGGGAATCTGTTCCTTTTAAGCATCCGAGCACTTTCGATACTCTCGCCATGGATCCGTTGATGAAGCAACAGATCATGGAGGATCTCACAGATTTCGCTCAGTGTCAAACGTTTTATCAAAAAACTGGTCGGGCTTGGAAAAGAGGTTACTTGCTTTACGGACCTCCCGGAACTGGGAAATCGAGCATGATCGCCGCCATGGCTAACTATCTCCGGTACGACATTTACGATCTTGAGCTCACTGAGGTCAAAAGCAACTCGGAGTTGAGGAAGCTGTTGATGAAGACGAGCTCCAAGTCGATAATTGTGATCGAGGACATTGATTGTTCGATCAGTTTAACGAATCGGAATAATAAACAGAGCTCCGGGAGCTATAATGAACGTGAGACGTTAACCGGGTCCGGTTTAAGCGAGGATTCCGGTAATGGGAACACGATAACGTTGTCCGGTTTGCTGAATTTTACTGATGGGCTTTGGTCCTGTTGTGGCAGTGAGAGGATCTTTGTGTTCACGACCAATCACATTGACAAGCTTGATCCTGCATTGCTCAGAAGTGGAAGAATGGATATGCATATTTACATGAGCTATTGTACATTTCCTTCGTTGAAGATCTTGCTCAGGAATTATTTGGGCTACGAGGAAGGAGATTTAAACGACGGTGTTTTGAAGGAGCTTGAAGAAGTGGTTGCTAAGGCGGAGATTACACCGGCTGACGTAAGCGAGGCTCTGATTAAGAACCGGAGGGACAAAGAGAGAGCTGTGAGGGAGCTTTTGGAGGATTTGAGAAGTAGAGCGGAGAAAAATGAGAAGAATGGGAAATGGAGGGGTCAAAATGGGAGCTTGACAGTGTCTGATGACGTGGAAGAGCAGGAGAAGAGGGCTTTGGACAGTCCTTTTGCAGAAGGGAACAAAGAAGAGGAAGAAAAAGAAGAGATTGAGGATAACATTTGCAAAAACAGTGTAGACTAAGTGCTTTATGTTTCATTGTTCTTAGGTTTCTAACATTCCATGTTTGCACAATGTCAAAGTTGTGATTTTTCATATTTTTCTCTATTTTGGGTAGTCACAACTTTTTCAAGTAAGCTAAAGTGAAAGAAGAAGAGAAGAGAAAAGAAAGAGCTAGAAAGTTCGTTAACATAAGCATGGCTAAGATTTTTGTATGTGGGGATCGGAAAATGCAAAGAGATCATTGGTTACCCATTGGCATATGATCTGGGTTTATTATAATAGTATAGTTACTAACTTATTATTGGTGTTTTGTGAAGTGGTATGTAGTTTAGTAGTTATCAACTTATAATATTAGTGTAAATAGTTCACTAACTAAAGGGTAAGTTTTTAAACAAAGTATAAAACATATAAATAGTCTTATACATATTCTTTTTATAAAACAAAGTATAATATAATATAATCTATTATAACATTGTTTGGCAATGTATATGTATAAGATACTTTGTTTATACATATACATTGTTACCCTTTGTTTGGCAATGTATATGTATAAGACTATTTTATGTTTCCCCAATGCAATTCCCTGAGAAATCATTTGAAAATCAATTTATATTAAAAATATAAAATTCTAATTACGTAAATATATTAAAAACTTTAACATAAACCTAATTTAACATTTCCCACTTTAACATCCAATTCTATTTAATTTTTTTTTTAATTCTATGTTCTTGTCTTTCATTTTGGCCATATGGCCATTGGTCTAACCTGTTTTTTCCTAATTAAATAGGTTTTATTTTGTGATCAAGTAGTTTGTCGTAGTGACCCATTGGATAAGATCAATGCCTTGTCAATGTCAAAGTACAAATAAAGGACGAATTGTTTAGCCTGAAGACCAAACATCTAATAGTTGACATAGTTGACCACCCATTTGAAAATTTGTCATGATATGGTGCCGGTTTATTATATTTCTTACTTTATTTCTAATATATACACAGTTAATTATATAAGCAACAACAACGTTTATGCTTCATCTGCCAATTGATAAATTGACCCACCAAATTGAATATGTCCGTCCACTCTATTAATTGAGTTGTGAGTGCATTGTGCATGGCTAATAAAAATAATGTAGTGAGTATGTTATTCACTAATATGGTTAGATTTGGATCTCTTAGTCACATTACCACAAACAGAATATGAGTTAAAGTTTCCCCAAGAGATAAAAATAACAAAGTATAATGTCGTCAAATAATAATTGTGTACGAGAAAATATGTAAAAGACTAATGAAAAGGGAAGATTTTAATATAAGTTACTTTTTTTTTTTTAGGATTCGGTGAGAAATATAAAGAAGATTTGATTTAGAGGTGAGTTGGAGATGATGCACCTACATTAGGCTTTTGTCGGAAAATGGGAAAAGCGTAGAAAACTATAAAACTTATATTAAACCCATTTTAATATCTGACGTGTACTCATTCTTTTACCTTTCTTTGCATTCTCAAAATTTTATAGGTGTTTGTGCATTTTAGTTCTTATGGTTATCCAACTTCATTTGTATGTATGTGATTCGAATTAACCAACAATTTTGAATAGAGTACCAGATATCCTTTATTTTAACGGATAAGGACATGTCTCATATAGTTACCAATTATTTGCAGCATTTTACGCTTCAATGATTCATTTTATTTTTAAATTAATCTAGAAGTTTTTTAAAGTATTTAAAATTTTCTAAAATCATATAAGTTTTTTAAAAGTGATCTCAGTATTTCTAAAAGTGATCTAAAAATCCATTCATAATGATTTCTAATTACATGTAAATTATCCAAATTCATATCTAAAACTTTTCGTATGAAATATTCGAATTATCCCTACTCTATTCGTACTCTTGTATTACCAGATCTAATATATTATTAGATACTATATTTTACTAATAACTTTTGATATTCTAATTATCTTTACCCAATCCCCCTTTACTCAATTTTTAAAAAAAAACCCGAGATGAATATGGCTAATTTCTCCCTTCCCGCCTCCCACAAAAGGAAAAGGCTAACTGATAAAATTTGTTAAGATCTTTCGATATTTGGATTGAGAAGAATCCAACATATGTATATTTTCTTTATATTTTTGTTTAGCAAAAGAAAAAGAAAAACATATGGCTATTTTGAGAAGGGACATCATCTTATTCTTTAATTAAACCTCCAAATTATGAGTAGAAGCCCATGAACAAAATGAAAGCCCAGTAAAGAAACCCAATAAAGAAATGAATGACGATATATATACGTCAGACAGAGGTCAAAATAAGAGCGTCGTAAAAGTATGTTAGCAACTCCGAGTAGATTCGTTGCTTTAACAAACCCATTCCGATCTTCTCATAAGATTCCGATCTCCATCTCTTCCTTTCCCCAAGGTTTTCCTCAGAAATCAGTAATCAGAGCTTCAGGTAACCTCCGACTTGTTGCCACTATGTCGACCCCTGCCGCCGCCGGAAGAGGATCAATCACTCACGTCATATTCGACATGGATGGTCTCCTTCTCGGTAACTTCATTGTCATTTGTTTTTTTTGTTTGCTTCGATTTCATGAAGTATCTGTTTTTGAATGTACTTGGTTGTTTGATCCATCAAGTTCAGATTGGTTTATAAGAAAGTGGAATATCATAAGTCCTAGTCAAGAAAATTAGCTGAATCTGTTTCGATTTTGAATGTGATTACTTAAATGCTAATTTGTGTGTGCTGCAGACACGGAGAAGTTTTACACGGAGGTTCAGGAGAAGATACTAGCTAGATACAATAAAACATTTGATTGGTCTTTGAAGGCAAAGATGATGGGAAGAAAAGCTATTGAAGCTGCTAGGCTCTTTGTTGATGAAAGTGGTATCAGTGACTCTCTTTCTGCTGAAGACTTCATTGTCGAGAGAGAGTCAATGTTGCAACACCTCTTCCCCACTAGTGATCTAATGCCAGGTATAACACACTGATATATATATCTCCTTGTGTTCAATCAGTGATTTGAATCGGCCTCTGATTATACTCTTTCAGTCATGATACTCTCTATATATGAGTCAGTGATCACTATCATGAACCAATCTTCATCCTCTAATGCAGGAGCTAGCCGACTTCTCAGACATCTCCATGGGAAAGGAATTCCAATTTGCATTGCCACCGGGTATAATCTTTCTGCATCAGCACTTGAAAATGGCATATCTGTTCTGATTTTCATTACCTTCTTTTAATTGCAGTACACACACACGACATTTTGAACTAAAAACACAAAGACACCGTGAGCTTTTCTCGTTGATGCATCACATAGTACGGGGAGATGACCCTGAGGTGAAGCAAGGGAAGCCCGCGCCAGATGGCTTTCTTGCTGCATCTAGGAGATTTGAGGTACTTCTTGGTCATTATAACTATACCTATAACTAAATAAAACTTAGCTTACTTGTTTGTAAACTAATGTCTCCCTCTTCTTTCCGGATTTCATAGGACGGTCCTGTAGATCCACACAAGGTTCTGGTGTTTGAAGATGCGCCTTCTGGAGTCCAGGCAGCTAAAAACGCCGGAATGTATGTCCATTTCTTGTAACAGTTTCCAACTTCTCTCAGTGGATGAGCCATTAGTAGTTCAGTTTGGGCCCTAAAAGTCTAAACCACTGTCTCTGAATGGTGTGTGTGTGTGTGCAGGAATGTGATAATGGTACCGGATCCAAGATTAGATAAGTCCTACTGCAATGTTGCGGACCAGGTTCTAGTCTCTCTGCTAGATTTCAAACCAGAGGAATGGGGCTTACCTTCCTTCCAGGATTCACTTAACTAAGACCATAAAAGCTTTATGGGTAACGTTATCATCAAGCTAACGATACTTGACTCGTTGACTTTGATTCTTATTATGATTCAATCACCCTCCCCTTGACTACAAATATCGTTAAGATTAGATTCTTATTGGGGTATTAAAAAAACTTGAGCTGAGTGGTTTGGACTTTATGTTGTATTGAATTGAATATTTAGTTTTTTATTTATTTATTTCTGAATTCAACTTTATACATCTAATAATGATATCGATAGCCAAATTCGTAAGCTAAGAAGTCTTTGCTTGGATTTTTGTATAAACCGACATGATTGGTACATGAAATTGAATGTTCAAATCAAACCCAGTTGCATATCCCTACCCAACCAAATTGCAACTTATCTACTTGAAGAAACTTCAGTGATTGCAACAGGCGAATAAAATATTTCTTACGTTTTTATTTTATTTTTGTTGTCCGCATTTAACATACTCACATGTAAATCGGAATCGAAGTCAACATTAATACAACCACTAGATTTCAAACCTTCAAACAAAATATGTCATTACGTAGCGATGTTGCATCCGAAGAAGTGTTACTGATTATCTTCTTTCATATTCACATTTTTTTCCAATGGTTACTCTATTTATTATTAATATTTATTATACATCATCGTTGATGAAAATTTCATGATAGGTAGATTTATTTTCGTAACTAGCTTATTTTAGTACAAGTGATTGAGGATCAAAATACTTTTTATTTTTATAATTAAAGAGAACGCAAAGTTTGGCGTCTATTTACTCTATATAGAGAGTTGGGTCTAAGCATTTTTTTTTTTTTTGATAATCCAGTATCCGACCACTTTGCGTGATCGACTAGCCCACCGGACCGAAGCCCAAGCCATGACAGGATTTTTAAGCGTCCACTTAAGGGCCCCTGTTTACGCTAAGTGGTCTGGAGGGCCGGGCCAACAACCCAGGTAAATTACCCGTGACCACCGCATGTCGAACCCGGGTGCTTATTGGGACTTTTCTCCCTCAACACCACTAGGCCACCATGTGATGGTTAAAGTGTCTAAGCATTCACATGCTCCTATGAACCGTCCAACATCAAAAGTTATTAACCTGGGCTTCGTATCAGAGTTTACATAGATTTGGCAAACTTTAATTTATTCTCTTGAAAACTATATGCTTGATTTTTGCTGTTTCTAGTAAAGAATCGTACACCAATCACAATCAGTTTCCTATATATATGACTATATGAGCCAACCCACATTTAACGGTCGGTTGATTAGAGAGGACGTTATACACAGAGGCAGATAAACCGGGTCAGAATTATGAAAACTATTTAATGACCAGTTGACCACCGGTTATAAACATCTTTAATTAAGATCCAACAATGTGTAATTGGTTTACCCCCAACAAAAAAAGAAAAAAAAAAAAAAAAACTATTTTGATGGTGAAAATCTCATAGCTTAAGTATTAGGTTCAAACGCATAATTTTTTTTTTGTCAATAACATGTAATATGCTGTTTTGAACTCGAATGGTGATACAACGATATTTTGTTTAGCAGCACTAGCACAAATGACTTGGTTACATGTTTTGGCTAGCTTTCAAGTAATCTCCGAAAATAATTCACGGTGGTATAATAATATATGGTAACTTGCTCGAGCAAAAGCAATAGAGAGTCATTGAAGCATTAAGCAATGGTTTCTATTGAATAATACAAAGTCAAAAGGACATTTTACATCATACATATATCAACTCATGAAATACCTATACGATCACACATCAACTTGATCATTCATAAATTGTTACGTTCCATCTTCTCGACAGGACAAGAATCTCTTAAATATATATATACTCACAATTCCCAAGATCTTTACACACAACCTCCCTCTATTTCTTTCTCTTCCTAACGAAAACATCAAGCCAAGAACACTCCATAATTCGCATCGTTGGTCTTGATTATGGAGAAGGATATATGCAAGGATCAAAGACCATCAATCTCGAGAAACTCATCGACCGGGTACTATTATGAACGGAGTTCAGAGGGTGTTCCGTTCAAGTGGGAGATGCAGCCAGGGACTCCCATCAATACTCAGCCGCAAGAGATCGTTCCTCCATTAAGTCCTCCTCCGGCGATGCTCTGCCTCGGCCTCCCCAAGCCATCCTTCTCCATAGAAGAGCCAAAGCACTATGTGTTTCCACCGAAGCTGAAGCTGCGGAACTGGAAACATCTTCATTGCAAGAGATATTTCTCTAGATTGACTAACAAAAAGGTTCTGTCCTCGATTTGTTTGTACCCAGAGAAACGCTAGATGGGCAATAATGAATCATTCGTATGATAATGTTTTTTTTTCTTTCTTTTTTTCTTATAAAAAGTTATTATATTATGGCTGACTTTTTCTTATAAGGTTTACTAACATAGTTTTTATTATCTAAACAACGTATGATTTTTTTTTTTGTTAATAACTTGCCAAAAAAATAAAATAAATAACGTGTTGACAAATTTTCTTAAACATTGATCTAGCTAACCATAATTGTTAATTATTTTATCATATCAAATATAACACAGAATTTTAAAAATTAGACATGACCTAACCGAATTCTTACAAAACCGACATCGCTAACCGAATGAAACCGATCTAGAGTTCAATATTATCATGTCGGTTTTTACAAAAATTGACAACACCTCATATATAAAATAAATTAAATTCTTAAAAGAAATTGTGGCTGATCCCGTAAGTACATAAAAGCTAGTGTCGTACCGATGATATTCATTTCGATTATAATATGTACTTAATTAGTTAAGCATTAGGGCAATCTTTTTTTTTATACATTACGCCGGCCTTAACCTTTAAATAATTTTTTGTTTAAAAAAGTTTCTGATAACAAAAAAAAAGGGGGAAAAAAAAATCTTGGACCATTCCACTTTTATGCACACAACACAAAACGGCCACGATGTAAGAGAAGTAGCAAACGATGAGATATTAAATGAAGAAAGATAGATCTAACGACCAACGCTTCCTCCGAATCCATATTTAATGCTCAGTTGCTCACCCAACTCTGTACTTACATATATTTTGTTTGATAAATTACTTGCTTACATATTCTCCTAGAGTGTAAATGCTACCTATCTACGTTTTTTTTATATATATGGGAGAAAAAGATTGATAATTCTCAGTTTGGATACTCTGATGAGGAGTGTTTTAACTCTTTGCTTTTTGAGTTTTTCGTCTCATTAATAGAAATCCTTGGCTGTTTTTTCCAATCATTCATTTTATTAAAAAAATCTTGTCAAATTCTTTTCAAGAAATATCGTTTCTCTTCAACAGCTTCTCAAATGGTAAGTGGATCATTCTCTGTCATTCAGATTTTTTACTTTTGTAATCTTATAAAAAACTTTAATAGTTCCAACTGTTAGAGATTATACGATCTAATTAATTAAGTTTTTTTCTTACTTTTTATAACCAAAATTCCTAAAAAAAATTATGAATTCATAGAGCATCTTTGTTTGGTACGTTCTTTTAATACGTATAATTACTGTTGATATATCTCCTTAATCATGCCATTTTGTAATCAAGCCAAAAAATGAGATTTTCTTGGCCTATATATATATATAAGAGTGAACCATGTTGGGCGGTTTATATAATCATATATATATATGAGAGTGTGAATCAGTAATGGTGATTAATTTGAAGCCAGGAAATAACGGCTTTTGGCAATTAATTAGGTGTTTTAACGTTTAAATTTATAGATGTTGTTTTTTTGGTCATCTGATTTGATTTAATGGAATTAACCAAAGTAAAAAAAAAAAAAAAAAAAAACTCCGATAAAGAGGGAATAGAAAACCAAAAGGGAACAAATAAGATCGACCCAGTTACACAGAGGTACAGGGACATTTCAGAGTCATAAAAGCCTTTCAACCATTGATTAAATTTTTTTTTTTTTTTTTTGTTGTTGTTGAGTGAAGGCAGAAGAAGAAGAAGAAATGAGAAGGCACTTTGTGTTGGCCAAACCTTTTTCGTTGGAAGATGAGAAAGATTATGAGCACACAACTTCGAATTTCATCCGCATGATCCCCAGCCTCTTTAAGAACGTACGCCTAGGATCCGAACTCACCAATTTTCAGGTGTAGTTTTTCAAAACCTTCTTGAAGTAAACAACATCGACCATTGCGCATATTTTTTCCTAAACAAAACATTTATTTTTATAGTGAGAAAACACAAAATGATGTTTATGTTAAGACATATGTATTAAGTTAGAGCATATATAAATGATCTAGTAACTATTTTGCATGAGATATGAAAAGGTACGATCCATATAATAAAGAACAAACTTACCACATACGATTATCAATTCCAACGGTTAAAAAAAAAAAAAAAACAATTTCAGCAGTTATAACTTTATAATTATGTTACAGAGGTCTTATTATAGCATTGATATTTTTTTGCTATTTATAAAATGTTTCCCTCCTACATATACATCTATTTGTTTAGAATTTAGATTTTCATTTTTTAATTTTTTTTCTTGATTAAGTCATTTTTGAAATTAATTTGAGAGAGGTATTAACTATATATAAACTGATTATAGAAAAAAAAAATAGTTAGTTACATTATAGAAAAGGAAAAAATGTACTATATATTAAATAGTTACATTATACCATATATATGGAACTTTTTTTGTTTTGGGGGGTAAATTATACACTATACGTAAATTATACATCGATCTCGCTTACAGTTGAACATTTATTATATCCGTACAAATCACGTCATTTTCAACTTAAATTCTTTTAGATGATGACTATACAATTTTTTCTCTTAAAATTAATTGGTTTCTTTTTTTGAACGTAAAGCTGCCACCTCAGATGAACCTACCAAGATCATCCCTGCAAAGTTACGGCGAGATAATCTACAGCTTCGGTGGTCAGGATCTGCTTGGCGAATGCAGCCGCCGTGATCTTCCCATCGAACGACTCAAATCGGTGGTGACGTGGAACATCTCCACACTCCGTCCGTTAGTCTGTGGCATGTCTCCGTACAACCCCATTCTTGGTGAGACTCACCACGTTTCCAACGGTCACATCAATGTCCTCACCGAACAAGTATAATCACACTCACCCGTCATTACAAATATATACGAAACAGATATTTTGAAGGAAAAATTCAACAGAAAACGACAATCTATATATATATATATTTAACTTATCTTGAAATTCTGTGATAATATGCAAAAAACCGTTTAGCTCAGTTTAATAGTATTTATTATACTCATCATAATGCCTTTACAGAAAGAAAAAAAATAAATAAATATAGTCATCATCACAACGTTTGAATTTTACGTTTCTTGACTTAATAGAATGTAAATATGATTAGACAAGTCATTAACAACAATAAAAAAAACATAAAGGACTTTTTTTTTTTTGGTTGACTAACTAACGTTAAGGACTTTGCAGTTACACGTTTGAAAAACGTTTTCAAAATTTTGCTTTCATGACTTGTTCGTGTCTGATAAAAAACCCGAAAAAGTTTATGTCTATTTCAAAAAAAATTCTACATAGGCAGTAGTTTACTAATTTTTAATGAGATATTTTTCTATTTAAAAAAATATCAAAATTTTGAAAGTTACAACATGGTATATATCGTTAATTTTCAGGTATCGCATCATCCTCCGGTGTCCGCACTTCATGCGACTCACGAGAAGGAAAATATTGATGTAACATGGTCTCAATACTTCACTCCTAAATTTCGTGGTATGCTTATTTCTTTTTTTTTTAAGATGTAAAAGTCATTTTGTTTCTGTCCGAATTATCTCAAAAACAAGTCTAATTTTGAATAAATCCGTGAAAGAAAAACTAATTTTTTTAAAGATGTTGATCCCATATTGTTTCAACATCTAATATCTGCATGTACTCATTTAATGGTTCATAAGGTAGTTACGTGGAAGTTGAGGTAAAGGGAAAAAGGGTAATGAAGCTTCTGAATAGAAATGAGACTTATGAGATGGGCCAACCGAGACTCATTATGAGATTCTTACCGCCGGGAGCTTACTGGGCCGGTAAAATCAAGATAAAGTGCCCGGAGACAAGTCTCGAAGCTGAATTAAACTTAGTCTCCGATTCTTTCATCGAAAGATTTAGAGGCAACAACAATAGATCAATTAAAGGAAAGATCTTTGAATCTTCCTCTGGTCATCAGCTCTATGACATCTTTGGCCATTGGGACAGGTAAAAATATGAATCGTAAAGCCATTACAGCTCTTCAGAACATCAGTAACTGTGTTTTCATTAACATATACCATAATGTTACAGAACAGTAATGGCGAAAAATCTGAAGACTGGTGAGGTCGAGGTTATATACAATGCCAAGGAGAATATCGTAGGACTCAAACCTCCAACAGTCAAGCATCTGAAGGAGGTAATGGAGAGCGAGTCGGCGATTGTGTGGAGTGAAGTAAGTGAAGAAATACTGAATAAAGACTGGGAAAGAGCAAGCAAAGCTAAGAGGGCTGTGGAGGAGAAACAGAGAGAGTCTCTGAAACAGAGAGAGGCTTCTAGGCAGTCATGGGTTCCCAAACATTTCTCAGTGGTTAAAGACGGTAAAGACTGGGACTGCACACCGCTACAGCCCACGGTTCCTCGGGCTCCACTCGTCATCACAGAGGCGCAAGGAGAAATCGTAAACCGGTTCCAAGATTCCAACACTATGTGTTGATGATAGCTTAAGTTATTACAATTCCATATAACATAAACCAAATAATAACGACCAAACCAGAGGGGAAATTGCAAAGTGGAACTCTTATACCAAAAATTTCTGCTCTAGTTGCGTATAACCGGGCTTTCATTTTCATCAAGAAACATCAAATTCCAACAATCATTTCAGGTTCTTCAGAAAATTTACAGTATCTAGAAGATCCATCTCTGAGATGGGACAAAAATAGGTCCAAGAATCAAGTGTTTTGGTTCATGAATCCTCTCTTAGACAACTGTGCTTGTGTAGTTTGGGAAGAGGTTGACCAATGTATCGAGAGTATCGGGATGGAACTTCCTTGCAAACAGATAACAAGGCCGTCTAATCCCGTTCCATGTACAAGGCCAATGCAGCTCATCTCCATGCTTCAAAACCATAGGTAAAAAATGTTAAAGAGAGAGAGAAAAAGAAAATAGAGACCGCGAGGGAGAGTCACAAGAGCATACCTTGCCCACGCTTGTGACGTGTACACTCATCTCCTCGGACTGCACAAGCGAGAAAAGAGGAAAAATATAATAAGATGTTGATTGTTGGCAATATTCAGGAGATTGCGTTTTGTAACATACCGTGACATTTTTCATGAACTCTAATGAAATCTCTTGTGCTCCGTATGTCTTTGGATGCCACCTTCGTTCAGACCAATCAACATACGTCACTGACCAGTTTGAGATCCCCATGGGATCAAGCATCTGAAAGAAGAGCCGGTAAATCAACAAAATGTTTCAGCATCAAAGAAGGCTTAAAGATTACAAAATATGGGGTGTGAAATAAGAATAGCCTCACATTGAAAAATGTTGGCAAGTAATGTTCATCGGCAATGCAGTTCTTGTCCGCCTCTATCCCGGGCTAAATTTCATAGAAACTTAATGTCATAATAAGAACAAAGAGAACTGAAAACTTTTATTGAGATATATCAAAAAATCTGCGATCGAAAAGCTATGATATGGAAAACCAAAAATGTTCAGCTGCAGGACAAACTTACTCCACAATACTCGCGGAATTTCGAGTAGTAAAGGCCATCGGCCATCACTATAATCGCGTGTTGTCGCTTCATTGTGAACCACTGGCAAGAAGAGAATACAAATTTTACACAAGTACAAATGATTACAAAAACTCTTTGTTGTTTTGTTCTGATTAAGACAAGCTCTTAGAGATTTGAAGCTTGGCTTTACCTGAGCACCCTTTCTAAAATCTTCCTTGGAGATTTCTGGTAACATGTGTTCCATATGTCTACCGGTCCCATGTGGACCAGGATCCACAAAACTTGAGAAACAGAAAGACGATTGAAGCTTGTATCAGTGAATATTTAATGGAGAAATCAAACTTTTTGGTTTAAGAGACTAATGTACCTCTCAATGAAGCTAACGTTGGAGTACAACAAATATCTATAGGTGTAGTCAAATGTATGCAATGGTATACAACTGCAAGGAAAATTTGATTAGTGCAAAAAATCTTAATGAGGACATTTAAGCAACATTGAAATCATTACCTCTCTGAAAGAAGAACAAAGTGTTGGTTGTCAGGATCTTCAAGGGCGTTAACTAGTAACCGCTTCTCAGCATCAACCATTGAAATCCTTCCCCAAGTGACTTCATCACTGTGAATCTCCCGATCAGAAAAGTGACGGCTGATGTGAACTGGTCGTTCCTTTGACGGGTGGATGTAAATCGAGAACTTCCCATCATGACCCTTCACAACACCAAAAACCGCAATAAATCAGTGGAAATGTAGCTAAATTTGGACTTTGGTTCGATGTGTTTGTTGTTACCTCGAAAAATTCATCCCAGAGCTTCTCAAATGGCAAAGTACCAGGAGTCAAGAACAAGAAAGCGATTTTGGAGTTTTCGGTAAGGAAGGGAGGCGTTCTTAGTATATCTCTGACGACTGCTCGAGCAGCTATCTCCTCATCAGTGAATTTCCTGACATGAACAGGTAGCCACGCGGAGAGAGCATCCTCACAGCCTTTGGTGCTATAGAGACCGTGACACGAGGAGCTCTTGCCATGTTTTGGGTACATATGGGTACAGATCAGAAGCATGCTGGTCACTGAAACTGTCAAAACGACCCATAAAGGCTTCTTCAAAGATGTGTGGTGACGTGGCCCCTGAAAATTCTTCTGCGTCTCACCCATTGAAACCAAACACGCCCAAAACACCCCCCCTTCTCACTTCTAATTGAAAGGCATACAAAGATTGAATCTTTTTTCACCTCTGCATATACTTCTTTTAGATTAGCATTGCCTGAAGTAGAAAGATTGAAGTTTTTTTTTTTAATTGGTATAATGAAGAACAAAGACTCTCTCAGAGATGACCGGGAAACACGGAGAGATTAAGTAATGTTTCAAACTAAAAATGTAAGATTCAGAAAGAAGCAATGAGCAAAATGCACGTTGTTCCCGTGATACAGGAAGTGCAGAACATTCCTCACAAACACTCTCTCGCACACGTACAAGCTTAACAAGTCTTATTAAATCTCGTTATTTTTACTCCGACCAAACCAAAATCAAAAGCTACAACTCCTAGATTCAACTTTCCAGCTACTAACTACACGACACTGTAGTGAGCATTGTTAGTTAAAAATAGTCAAATACAATTTACCTTGAGTTGAATCGAAACGGAAGAATGCAGAAAGACAGAATCTTTGTCCGAACCCAGATCTCAAAAAAGTTGATCTTGATCCTCTTTACTAAGATCTAGGGCAACAAAATAAAACCCAGAAGACTGATTCAACGAATGTGAGGTCAAAAGAGAGAGACGCCACCAGAGAGAAAGTTTCTCTTTTTTTTTGTTTGCTTTAATTAAAAAAAAAAAAAAAAAAAAAAAAAAAAACAAGTAAGTGTTAATGGAAGATGATTCAGATCGTTTACCTTTCTTATATACTTGAGAACTTCTTCGGATTCGTTTTCTCTCTCTCTCTTTTGAGTTTGATATAAAGAATTGCAGAAGAGACTTTTTGGTGAAACCAACAAGTCTTCTCCAGTGATCGAATTCGATACCAGATTGAACAATATTAAACACTCGCTTTCCATTTTCTCCAATAATTTCTATTTATTTCTTGTTATTTAACTATTATTATAAAATTCCCAAAGGATCTACATTTCTATTTTCTTTTGGATTTGAGTTGGCTTCACGACTCTAGATCCTTTTTTACTTATTAAATAATTTTTTTTAATGTATGTGCAATGGAATAGAAAATAGACCAAGTGGATATCAAAATAATGAATGTAGCTCTGTCATCGCACTTGCTCTTCACGACAATCGCCGGTTTGCTCCTTCCACGACGGCGGAAGATCTGCTTATGTACATTTATTTACTTTAATTTAATGTTGTCTCCTAATTCACTTTTGTTTTAGTTGTTGTTGTTGTTGTTGTCATCCTCCTCCATTTTGTTATTGTTTCCCATTAGGCCATTATATATCAGTCTTTCTAAAGTCTTAAGTATTTAAAAAGGCCATTAAACACTGATAAAAAGGCCACATTTTAAAAAACAATTGACATAGATTTGAGATAGAAATTAGGGCAAGTGACCTTTGAAGCACTTAGAAATGCATCAAAGATTAGACTATAAAGAGTTGTAAGAAATGAAGAGATGGAAACTGGGCATAACATCACGAAGATCCGCCTTTGAACTATCCTATCCAATTTAAAGAGTAATGGGTGACAGAACTGATTCCACTACATGTATTCATCAGGAACGACGATGGCTCGGTGTTTGTTGCTCTGCACAAGAATATAAAAGTACTAATTATGTTCATGCACGCAAGTGAATATGAAGTTTTTAATATTCGATGACAACGAACATACACGTAGACGGCAAAAATGCATTAACCATAAACAAAAAACAAAAATATTTTGTACTTAAAGACTACTTGTATGGACTTATGGAAGAAATTTCTTTGCAAGTAGACTATGTTTTTTTTGCTGCTTGTGGAAGGAAACTTCTTTATACAAGTACAAATACAAATACAAAGAAATTTCCTTTTTTTAGATGTGGATGGATAAATTCATAGTGGGTCTTTTTTTTTCCCTCAAAGAACTTAAATTAAATTGAAGATAGATACATAGCGTCTGCTAAAATATAAGTATGTTGAACCCACAAAAGTGCCTCACTCCATAACATCGCATTCACAGTAGTTGAGAGTATGACAAAAGTCAACCAATATAACTTTCAATCTAAAAATCAGGAAAAGCATTTGGATTAGATTTAAACCAACAAAATCGAAACTTATATATGGTGACGGCGTAAAGGGCATACCAAAACAAGATAATATATTTATGGTAAAGAGTGTACCTATAAGTACATCTTTGATTATACCCAAAGTATGAGAAAATCCTCATGAAAAGTAAACCAATATGTTTAAGAACTATGAAAATTGGCACAATCGCGACAGATCCAAAATCTGTTTTGTCCGATGAGAATTATTCAAATGAATCATGATTAACTCCACAGGTCTCAGGTTTTAGTTGACACCATCATCCTGTCTGATTTTGGACAGAGCAAATCAGCAAAATGTGAGTGCGAGTTTCTATGGTCTGTGTCGACTATTTGGAACACAAACAAAGTTAAAGGTTAGAAAATGAACGGGTTTGGGTATGTTCGGTTTTCGTTATCGGTAACTTAATATTTTACAAAAATCAGACCCTTTTTTTTGCAATCGAATTCTATTTTTTTTTTTCCAATTAATTGTTAACTTTGATAATATAAAAATTCGTACTACTGTACATGTTTCAGTGGGGTTATTTGAAAAAATAAATAAATCATGAGTTGTTATTGTTAAGATAATTTGGTTTTTGTAAATTTGATTAACACTTTTATAAATTTATACAAAAAACTTTTTGAAGTATCGTTCCTCGTTTCAATATTATTTTTACACAGATTTTTAAAATGTATTACTATTATTTATAAAATAAAAATGGTAAAGTAAATATTTTATTAGCTTTGAATAAAAAACTGTAAATTAAATAATTAATGGGATATTTAGTCCAAAAGTATATTGTCAGGTTGGTTGTAGTAGTGTTAATAACAATTCTAGAACAAAAAATGAAAAAAAAAAAAAAAAGGTTTAAATATAGAAGAAATAAAGTTTTGGTTAACCGATAATGCTAAAAAGTCAAAGTCCATAAACTTCGCGGAAAAAGAAAGAACTGTAATGGTGGAAATAGTGATTTTATATTTGCCATTACAGGAAAAAAATCCAAACATATACAAATCCCACTGACTTAGCCAAAATGGTCACTTTTATAGACCCCAGTACCCTTTCTCTCTCCTCCTTGTCTCTCTGAGCACCAGAATCTAGGGTTTCTACACAGTGAATCTTTTGCTTCCTCTTCAATAATCAATCGCCTGCTCGTAAGTCTCTCTTACTTCTCTGCTCACTATGGATAAACCTCATTTTTGGGGGTTTTCTCGGATTCAAAGTCTTGATTTTTTCTTTTCAGTCCGTACTTACACTCTGTTTCTTCTCTCTGCCTCTCGTTTGGGTTTCTCTGTTTTTTTTTCTCTAATGCGAGGACCATTTACATGGTCATGTATATCTGCGTTGAGATATGTCCATAGGCTTTAAGGTTTTGCTCTTGTTTTGTTCTGTCTTCTTTACTTTAATGTTGTTCTACACTTTTAAGTACTCGATTTCTAATTGTTTTATATTTCTGCGGAATTTGGTCACTGGAAGGATGAAAAAAACAAGAGATTTTGATTAGAAGCCATGTGTCATTTGCTCACTTGCCATGGTAGATGAATTAGCATTTTTCTTTTGTGTTTATTTTGATTTCATTGGTGAATAAAGAGAGGTTTTTTCTTCAGGTAGTTGTGTTGAATCTCCCTTCTTGGTCTAGAAGAAGACTAACAAAAGTTATATCTTTAAAGCAATGGCGACTGAGAATCCTATTAGGATGTCTGGAAGCAATGAAAGATGGTCTAATTCTAGGCAAGCTTCTGTTCCTAATCGAAGTGGAAGTGCTCCACCGAGCATGGAGGGTTCTTTTCTAGCTGTGGATAATATATTGTCGCGACAGGGCGGTTCAGGTTATAATAACTTGAAGCTACCGAGTTACGGCTTCGAGGAGCCTGTGACCACGCATCCTTCTTATGCTTCTAAACATAACCTTAACCGCATACCTTCTCCACCAATTTATTACCCTACTGAGTATCAGTTCATTGACAATCGTGTAGGTAGATTTAGAAGTAACCGGGGATTGAATAAAGTTAATTCTCCCATTCATATGTCTCAAGCTACACTTCCTACTCATAAGGAAGTGTCTGAGGATGAAGGCTCTCAACAGTTTTCAGTTAATAGTGTTTCAGATAGGACAAATGGGTTGGACATTCCTGCTTTGCCTGGTTCTCAAGGTTTAGCAGATTCCAGGCAGGTTCGTCTTCGCTTTCTTTCCCTTCTCATTTCTCGATTTTCAGTGAAAAGTTTTCATTTTTTTACACTTGAGACCTGTAATAAGTTACATTCAAATCTCTTTTCGTTGCAGGATGATAATTCTTCTGGGCCGACCCCTCAACCTAGTCGGTCTAACTCTTCAAATGGTGAGATGAACACAGTGGATGAGAGTGCTAACTACTCAGAGGTTTCAGATGATGTCATGGTTAAAGATAATGCTACTTCAGCGGCTAGAGCTTCCATTAGCAATGAGAAGAGTCCTGATGAATCGAATATCATCTCCAAAATGAAGAATACTAACATATCTGGATCTGGTACATACCCTCGAGGACCTAGGTATGCAAGGCCAGAAAGGCCGCTGCATCAACAGCAAAATAATGTAACATGGGTTCAAGCTGGTGGCAAAATGGGTTCTCATGGTGTAAATGATGTAGTTACTGGGACAGGTCAGTTTCTTTATGGACAGCCTTACAAGTTCTCAGGTGATGGTCAGCCTATGCTTCAGTCTTCAGGTTTTACGCCGCCTCCGGTTTACGCTGCTACACAAACGACTTATTTGAATTCTCCAGCTCATGTCTATAACATGCAGTCTGCTGCTGTTTATTCTCCTCAATATGGTTATGGCCCATACACTAACATGATCCCACAATTTGTACCTGGATACCCTTCCCATGCTTCTGTTCCACTTATTGTCAATCCAGATTTTATTCCTCAGCTACCTGGGCCAAGTGCGGGAAGTGTAGTCCACGGAGGTGAAATGCAGTATGCTGAGAAGCTCTATGTTCCACCGGGACAACCTTCTTTTCCAGATCCTATGTATATGCAGTACTGTCAACAGTCATTTGGGCAGATGGATCCACTGCCTCCTAGGAACCACAAGACTGCTCCTGAGTCTCAGAAAGATGATCCAAAGTTCCTCCGACAAATAAGAGGGCCAAGTAACTCTAATATGGGTAGAATGGGAATGGGTGTTAATTATTATGGAGTCCAGCCAAATATGGGCATTATGGTGCAGTATCTGCCTACGCAGCTCGGCCATCCTCTTTCACCGGGTTCTGTACCCTATGTAGAGGCATATCCTGGATGGCAGCCGCAGGGGAGCTTGGAAGGTGCCAATGGCCCGCGATTGTGCAATTTTCTTGAAGAGCTGAAATCTGGGAAAGGCAGGAGGTTTGATTTATCTGACATCACAGGACACATTGTTGAGTTCAGGCAAGCTTTTATTTTTCTTTCAAGAGTCTTTTCTTGGGTATCTTCTCAATCATATGATAACAAATGAGTAAAATCTTGTTTTTTTCAGTGCGGATCAGCACGGAAGCCGGTTCATTCAGCAAAAGCTTGAGAATTGTAATCCAGAAGAAAAAGCAGCCGTCTTTAGGGAAGTTCTTCCTCATGCTTGCAAACTAATGACAGATGTGTTTGGCAATTATGTCATTCAGAAGGTCTGTTCCTGCTCGATCCTATGTCTTACAGTGTCTAGTCCATTAGACTCTATCCCTTTTATTGATTATTGTGATATCTATTTCAGTTTTTCGAATATGGAAACTCAGCACAGAGAAAGGAACTTGCGGACCAACTCATGGGACAGATAGTACCACTTAGTCTGCAGATGTATGGTTGTCGCGTGATTCAAAAGGTACAGAAGTCGCTACATCTGTTTGGACTTGAACTTTGTTAAAATGATTGACCCCTGAGTGATACTTTGTTATGGTGTTAGGCTCTTGATGTCATAGAACCTGATCAGAGAGTTCGTTTAGCTCGTGAACTTGACGGGCAGGTTTTGAGATGTGTTCGAGACCAAAATGGAAACCATGTGATCCAGAAATGCATCGAAAACATCCCGGCAGACAGAATTGGGTTCATGTTATATGCATTCCGTGGTCAAGTTTCCTCACTCTCTATGCATCCTTATGGCTGCCGTGTCATACAGGTACTAAGGACCTAACTAAACGACTGGGTTTTTCTTCTCTTTTTCTTGGTTTCTCTCATTGTTATCAAGAACAATACGTCTTCACATTTTATTTTCCATTCTGTATAGAGGCTTTTGGAGCGTTGCTCAGATGAGCATCAGTGTAGGTTCATTACCGAGGAGATACTGGAATCAGTATGCGTCCTTTCAAAGGACCAATATGGCAATTATGTCACACAGGTCTGTCATACCTTTTTAAACGTACAAATCATTTACATTTGAAGTCAGATTAAACCAAAAATCCCACAGTTCACCACTTAACACCAATATTGCTATTTGGCAGCATGTCTTGGAGAAAGGGACATCTGAAGAAAGAGAGAGAATTGTGAGAAAATTATCAGGGCACATTGTGCAGCTTAGCCTACATAAATTTGCATCAAATGTCATAGAGAAGTGTCTGGAGCATGGTGGTCGAGTTGAGCGGGACCTCATCATCAAAGAGATTGCAGGGCCTGACGAGAGCTATGATAGTTTATTGGTAAGCTTATAGACCAAACTTGGTACATTTTTCTTCTCAACTGATGGGATATTAACTGTAAGCCACCTTTTAACAGATGATGATGAAGGACCAGTATGGAAACTATGTGGTGCAGAAGATATTCGAGACATGTACGGTTGATCAGCGTGCAACATTGTTCAGCCGAGTCAGAATGCACGCATCTGCCTTGAAGAAATACACATATGGGAAACATATTGTTACTCGTTTGGAACAACCCTTTGGTGAAGGTACTAAAATTCCTCAACTGTAGTCAAGTTCGAATAGGTAGGAACAAAAATGTTTTGCTCTTACTGTTCTACGCCGGATTATATAGGCTGATACAGGGCGAAATAGTCTTTGTATGGTAAAACCGTAAAAGTGATTGGTAAATGTGGGGTACCTGGTTATATTAGGTAGGGGGAAACAGGGGTAGCACAAGACTGAATAGACTTAAATGTATATGGATCAAGAATGACAAACTTTGGTTGTTGTGCAGAAAACCAAGAATTGAGATGATGAGTGGCTCTTCTGATTTGAAGAGGACAGTGGCCGACTCAGATTTACTCGAAGAATTCGCTTTTCATGAAAGCTGGATATTCATTGGGAAGGTTTTAGATGATTGTGAAAGATGTTGTTGTTACTTGGAATTTGATCATTGCCGTTGTGATGATTGTGTGGCATGTTCGTAAATATTCATAAATGTATCAGTAGTTCTTGTAACTGGTTGGTTTGTGGATTTTTCACCAATACAATTCGAAACTTTTTAGAACAGTGTTATTATTCTAGCCAAAATTTACATGCTAATCATGACATAGCTTCTTTATACAGAATTTTATAGCATTTCATCCTTGCGTCTTGCTTGAGCTAATGTTTTTCCATTCTTCTTTCTACAAAGAGGATCTAAAGTATGATACGATCAAAAGAGAACCTTGTCATTACACCAAACCTCTTGAATTCGAATTGAAAGCAAAGTAGCATATCACATGACAATCGTAGAAACACCACACAAAAAGAATTGAGACCAAAGGAATCTCCAACTTAACCAAAGATATCGAATCCAAAGTCTCCTTCTTCCTCTTCTGATTCTTCTTTCTTCTTTTCATCTTCCTTAGGAGCGGCTGCAGTTTCACCTGCACCACCTCCACCTCCAGAGGCAGCTCCTCCAGCTGAAAATCCTCCACTTGCAGCGCCACCGATAATCACCTACTCCACATAATTTGATTCTAAACGTTATAATTAACACAAACACCCACAAGAAATTACAGTGCCATTATTCACACTTGTCCTAGTTTTAGAGGCATGGAAACTACAAGCACCGACTAAATTCACCAATCTCAAAGCTTTAACAAGCTACATTTGATGCAGTGAATTAGAGATAGTGCTTCACTGTATAACAGAGTAGAAGATTGCCATGAGATGCATTATCATAGTTCATGTGAAATTAATCAACGACCAAATCTCACTATGCTTAATAATTAGTGAGAATGAATCATTCATCTGAAAAAACGTTCATCAAAGTTTAACCACATTGTATTTACAGGAAACCAGCTCACTAAGAAAGCTCCGATTCTCACACAGTGATTTCATTTTCAAATTGATGCGATCTAAAAATGTAAGATCATCGATCGAGAGCTAGAGAGACTTATACCTGGCATACGGCGGAGGTAGGGGAGACGAGAGAAAACGAAGACTGAACGCCACCAGATGAATCGGCGGAGAGAGCAGCTTGGACGAGCTTGCGCTGGAGCTCGTAGGTAGAAGAAGCGGAAGCTTCAAGGTCTCCTTCGTGTTGCTTAGCGGTCCAAGATCCGCCGCCATTCCTGCACACGAACGTGAATACTCCCATCTTCTTCTCTATCTGCTAAAATCGATGGAGACTGAGAGATTTCTGGAAAAAAAAATGCCGATTGAGTGCTGATGTGTTTATATACGACGATGAACGAAGCTCAAAGAGAAGAAACTAAAGAACCCTACCCATCGTCGACTAATAGGCCTCAAATGGGCCGCGTTCGAGACCAATCAGTTGTTAAATTCCATACATTTCTTATGCATTTATGATTTTATCTTTGTCTTCTTTCTAATGTTATACAAATTAAATATTAACTTCCTTATATTACTTCTGAGTGCAAGCAACCACTTATACGTACGTGTTTTTTTTTTTTTTTTTTGGATCACATACTTTCAAGAAAAAAAAAAGAAGTTAAATTTCTTTTTCTGTTTGATATCGGATCAGTACAAAACAAATTATTACTTGCCATAATTTTTATTTTTCTCACGTTAAATTTACTTCTCTAGTTTAGTCAAATATATTTGTTTGCAGATAAGGTTTCAAATCTGCTGTTATTAGAAAATTTAAAGTATTTTAGAGAATTTTCTTAACTAATCTCATCGTTTAAAATGAGATTTTGGAAGAATTTTCAACAAACCATATAAAATTATCAAAATCATATAAAATTCTATTCAAACTCAAATCATTTAAAATATGTAATGAATTTTTTAGTTTTATTTTCATTTACTAATAAAGTAATATTTTACATTTGATAAGTCAGGTTTTTCAAAATATACTTCGACAAAAATAAGTAGGATATCTCAAGTTTCAACTTAAAAAATAAAAATCAACTAAAAAAATGTAAATATTAGCGTCGATAAGGTCAAGAGATGTGGCGTAATGACTTTTGAGCAAGAGTGGACAAATAAGACTACTATTATTGGTCAACAAAATAAAGTATTTTCTAAAATTAAATAACTGGAATTGTACGTTTATCTTTCTGATTTGAGAGGCTCAGCCGTTGACTTTTCATGTCCTCTCCTTTCCTTTATATATAGAAGCAAAATTTCAACAAAATTTTCAACACGTGAAGGAGAGGACGATTCAAAATGGGGAATAAGGGAAATCTCGGATCTGTGATCTTCTTTTGGACTCTGCTCGTTGCAGTAGTCGCCATTGCCACCGAGCATCGTCCCATTGAGAGGACTAAAGGCATTAACGGTCTCGACAAGCTCATCGTCCGCGACCGTCATGGCCGATCTGTTGAGGTACTCTTACGGTTTGGTTTAGATCTGTTCATTGTCATGTAAAGCAAAAACTTGGTTTGACTTTGTTTTCTTAGATAAAATGTCATGCTGTAGATTTTATTCATTTTTGTTTTGTTTTGTTCAGGTTTATTTGTATGGAGGTCAAGTGACTTCTTGGAAGAATGAGAAGGGAGAGGAGTTACTTGTTATGAGTAGCAAGGTCTAACTTCAGATTCGTTTTTTCTTTTCTTTTTAAGACCATCAGATTGTTCTCTGATTAGCTATGTATCAATATTTTTTTTATATAATATTCGTAATTATTGACTAAGTAAATTATTCTGAAGGAGAGAGATCTGAAATCATGTGTAAAATTAATATTTATTTGTGCAGGCTATATTCAATCCTCCAACAGCCATTCGTGGAGGAATTCCAGTATTGTTTCCACAAGTATGTGATTTCATATGTTTTTTTTTTTTTTTTTTAAATATAACTTTTCTTATGTAATTGAATGGTATAAATAATAATGATATGGGTTTTTTGTAAAAATGCAGTATAGTAACACTGGTCCACTTCCCTCACATGGATTTGCTAGAAATAGGTTCTGGGAAATCGAGGCTAATCCACCTCCTTTGATATCAAATTCTGCTTCTCATGCTTTCGTTGACCTGATCCTAAGATCATCAAATGATGATTTGAAGATCTGGCCTCACAAGTTAGATTCTTGAAACCTTCACTCGCTCTCTTCTTTTTTTTCTAAAATTTTCAGATATTAATTTGTTAAGGAATATTTACATAAGATAGTGCATGGAGCCTGTTCTGACCTCTGTATCCATTTCAGGTTTGAATATAGACTGAGAGTAGCAATAGGAGCTGAAGGAGATTTGACGTTGACATCTCGTGTTAAGAATACTGATACAAATCCATTTAACTTCACAACTGCTTTTCACCCCTATTTCGCTGTTTCCGATATCAGGTAAATCCAAGGATCTCATCTTTTTGATATAAATACGCACTTCTTGTGTTTTTTTTTTTTTTTCTTTTTTTTTTTTTGTCGTTTTGGTGTTAGTACTATAGTTATATATTAGTTGCTTGGTTTCAGTGAAATCCAGGTAGACGGATTGTCAAACATGGATTATCTTGACCAACAAAAGAACAGAACACGTTTCACCGATCATGAGAAAACTATAACCTTTAAATCCCAAGTAAGCTTTGTTTCCTTTTTTGTCAATTCCACCCAACGTTGTTTTCATATTTCCATTACTAAAAAAAAAAAAACACTTTTTCAAAAATAGCTTGACAGGCTATACCTAAGCACTCCAGATACAATCAAAATCGTGGACCACAAGAAAAAGAAGACAATTGTGGTACACAAGGAGGGACAAGTTGATGCTGGTAATTATATTACTTAGATTTGGATACATAATAACCCAAGGACAAAGAAACAGAATGTTCTAAGTACTAATGATGGATCAACTTCTAATGATATTGTGTAGTGGTGTGGAATCCATGGGACAAGAAAGTATCAGACTTGGGAGTTGAAGACTACAAGCGTTTTGTAACCGTGGAAAGCGCGGCTGTCGAGAAACCGATCACAGTGAAACCCGGTGAAGAGTGGAAAGGAGTACTCCAAGTGTATGTGGTTCCTTCGAGTTGCTTCAATGGAAACCATTACCCCAAAAAATCCTGCATTCATCATCCTCATGTCTTAAAAACTTAAACAGTGTCTTATAAAATGTATACTTGTGTTCCCCGAAAACATTACATGGTGAACACCCAATTATATAGTCCGGATCCAGACTGGACCCTGACCAGTTTTTATTTTTTTTTTGTTTTATAATTTTAGGATTCGTGAAATCCTGTTAATAAAAATGGTTTGATGGGTTATTCGATTAATCACTCTGTTTATAGCAAAATTAATGCTATCAAATCGTCCGTTTTAAAACAAAGATTAGATTAGGCGATGAATCAGATTAGCGTCTAAGCAATCTACTCTTTTTTTCTTTCTTTTTTTTCGTATTAATAAATAAAGTAAAAAATATAGGCCACAAAATGAAATCATCGGCAAGACGTATTATCATCCACCAATGCAAAGTTGTCTCTTTTCACTTCGCCAAATATCAATTCCAGATTTTCCTGGGAAAAAAAGAAACTTGATCCAGCCAATTTCTCCTCCCAATCTTCAACAAGTGTTTTGGTATTTTCTCGATCGTAAAGCAGAACAGCTCTAATGGGTTCGGTTTCGGGTCAAACCCGAATTGCTATGATGAACCTTTCACTCTCATCCGCCGAGAAGAAGAATCCTAATTTTCGCTCCTCGCTTCTCAATTCTAAGGTAATTGATGATTTTCAGCTCGCCGAGCTTCACTAGACAATGACTGTATTTTTTTCTTTTTTCTGATTTCTTCTTCGCTTATGTTTATCGAGAGCCAGAACGCAATTTCAGATAGTTGTGGGGTCTCTTCCAAATGCAGTACATTCCTCAGGGGTCAATTTCAAAGAATACATTTTTCTTTGGTTCATCACACTCGACCTATAAGAAAACGGGCAGGTACATATGCTTTGTATTCGTATTGTTTTGCAAAACCATACCAAATCTCTTAGAACTTTAGTTGTGATTTAGATTCTTGTAACTTGGCATAACTATAAGTGTAGTAGGTCACGTGGTATCGCCGAGCTGCGTCATGCCGTTGACGGAAGAGAATGTGGAGAGAGTGCTGGACGAAGTACGGCCATCTCTAATGGCCGATGGAGGAAACGTGGCGCTGCATGAAATTGATGGACTTGTGGTAGTTCTAAAGCTACAAGGAGCTTGTGGTTCCTGTCCTAGCTCATCCATGACGTTGAAGATGGGAATAGAGAGTCGTCTCCGAGACAAGATCCCAGAAATTATGGCCGTTGAGCAGTTTCTTGAATCCGAGACAGGGTTAGAGCTGAACGAGGAGAACATTGAAAAGGTTCGATTTTTTTTAAAGTACTATTGGGTGAAACTGAAGTTTTGTGTTGTTTTAAGTTTAGCCCCTTGGTTTTTGAAATCGATCTGAATGGCCCCTCTTGGTTTGTTTTCAATTTAGGTTCTCTCTGAGCTACGGCCGTACCTATCGGGTACTGGAGGTGGAGGGCTTGAGTTGGTTCAGATCGATGGTTATGTGGTCAAGGTTCGGCTCACTGGACCAGCTGCTGGAGTCATGACTGTTCGTGTCGCGTTGACTCAAAAACTGAGGGAAACAATTCCTTCGATCGGTGCAGTCCAGCTTCTAGAGTGACTTTGACCTTTTTATTTATTTTGTTTTGTAACTAGTAGTATATTCATCTACGAGGCCTATTTTTTATTCAATCTAATTACTTTCAACTTATAGAATTGGCACAATTAACAAAAAGAAAAAAAAAAAGAATTGGCACAATAACCCCTTTTTTTTACTGACAAAATAATTAGTATCATCTTATGAGTTACGAGACTGAGTTTAATTGTCCTACGTAAAATAGATGAAGGACATTTTAGATTTATTTCGGAACAATATTAAACAAAATGATAATGAAAATCGGATTTTAAAGAGCTATTTAGGATGTCAAAACAAAAAAAAGAGCTATTTAGTGCCAATTTATCTTTTAATAATTAATTTCCTTAAAAATAAATATCCTCTAAATATTCATGTATATGCAGTACTTGGTGTGCAAGGATACTCTCAAGTCTCTCTATATTAGGTCTGAGAAGATGGGCGATACACACAGAGTTATAGATTTTCAACAATGTCACAGCATATAATCAACCGAATGTTCAAACCATCTGTCTGCAAAAAGTTCCTCGTAAGCTTCTCTTGGTTTTTCTTTTAACTTTAATTTGTGTTCTTTTTGTCTCTGACTTCTTGAACATATTGTATGGCATAGACACACGAATGTTCGTCTCTTCTCATCTACAACTCACACGAGCGGGTCGGATCCGGATGATATGACTGAAGTGAATCGGCCCTTCTCGTCTAGACCAGCCTACCCGTTTCTGTTGATTGACTACATCCTTTATAACTTCCCAGACTCTTGTCCGGATGATCGCTTTACAACATATGAATGGTCCAAGGAAAAGGAAGTCTATATTCATGACAAGGAACTCATGGAGGAGGTCTGTGAAGCGATGACTGTAGGGTTTTCACGTGATGGATTGCGAGTCAAGCTTGAGAGAAATTGCAACGATGATTTCTTACGCCCCACCATCATTTACAAACCCACTGACCCCAAACTAGAAAACGTGACGGTCCATTTACCTCCTCTACCCACAGGTTCCCATATCCAAAGCCTGGCCATGTCCTCTTTACCTGCTCGTGATAAAGATTGGGTAGTGGGTGTCAAGTTATCGGGATCTCGGTTGAGTCTCTGTAGGCCTTTTGGAAGCTCTAAATGGATCAACGTAACATTAAAGCCACGCCTCAGTCTATAAACCCTTTATCGAGCCTCATGTTCTCCAAGAGAGATCAAAGGTTCTACATTCCAACCCCCGGAGGCAACCTCTTGTGCTTTTTGGATCTCCACTTTAAGGAGGATGATCTACCTAAGTTCATGGACTTGGAATTTGAAGATCTTCCAAAGTCGGTGTTTCAGGAGTTGGCTGACGTGAGTTCATGTTCCAGGACAGATCACCTTGTGGAGTCACCCGCCGGCCAACTTTTCCTCGTCAAGTGGTATAGTAACTAACTAATTAGATTAACAAAAACTTCTGAATCCTTGGTGGGTTTTAGGTGTATTACCATTTTTTTTTGCTTGAGTATCGTAATTACCTCTATCATGTCTTTGTAGGTACATAGAAGATTTGGATAACGATGGCAATGAAAACGGCATGAGAACACTGATGCAAGAAACAAAAAAGTTCATGGTGTTTAGAGCAAATGAAAATAGAAAGAAAATGATGTACACAGGAGACATTGGAGATCTTTGCATTTTTGTTGGTCATAGTGAGGCTTTCTGCGTCCCAGCTAGCTCATCCCCTGGACTCAAACCTAACTGCATCTATTTCGTGGGCAATAACTTTGGTGTTTATGATTTCACCACTAGAACTTGCACCACTTTCGTCACACAAGTTGCCGAGCCAATAAGGAAATTGGAATTCCCTTACTGGCCTTCTCCAAATTCCTAATTAATTAGGGTCTTGTACGTCTGTTTGCTTCACTTATAGCTGTCTTTGCTTTTCCCATGCTATCATTTTAGATTCAGCGTTCTCTTTCAATCTATGTTTTTGCGATATATGGAAGAGATTATCATTTTCTACGATTCCAACAAATGGTAACCTTAACATTCATAGACTCCTCTCTCTAATGTGTTTAGACTTTAGAGGGTTCGGTTTTTATGATAAAAAAAAGACTTTCACTTCGAGAGTGATATATAGGATTTGAACGATATGCTGAGTTATATGACTCGTATGAAACCTCTAAAACTGGACAAATACCACATGGAAGCTCTCTGTTTTCTCAAGTCTACACTCGAGTAAGGGAGTAGACAAAGAAGCAAGCCTTGCAAGAAGGCGTCTGTTTGTAGAATTAATGAGCATCGGATGGGGAGGATCAAAGCATCCGAGCCTCATTATTGGCTTCGTCACCAAGCTTGATTTCTATATGAAAACAGAACATCTCAAATTTTATCTATAAGCTTGGGTACGAACGAGAAAATCTTGTAAAGGATTAAAGGCTCGAGTTCAACGACAAGTAGAATATGAACTTGTAAATTTACTTGTGTGATTGTGTCCCCTTTTCACTTTCTTTGTTTGGTTTTTCATACATACGGGTGCGATAGAGTGATTAAAGGGCGAGAGAATTTGAAAAGTAATCACAAAATTACTATTTAAATTTGTATTTCTTGATTAATATATTTATTTCCTTAATTATATTATCCTCTAAATATTTATATTTAATGTGTACTTGGTGTGCAAGCCGTAGCACCCCTCTATACATTGATGGAGATCGACGAAAGCCACACACGACTAATCACAATCACAACACATAGTTTAGGGTTTCAACAATGTCTCAGCTTATTATGATGAACCGACTCTTCAAGCCATCTGTTTACAAAACCTTTCTCGTAAGCTTCTATTAATTGCTATGAAATAATTCGTTTTTTTTTGTTCCTTCCAACTTTTTTTGTTTCTTATGTCTACTTCAACGTACCTATACATGGTAGAGACACAAGAACGTTCGTCTATTCTCCTCTACAACTCAAACAAACAGCGGTTTGGATTCAGATGTTGCATCTAAACTACAATCCCCGATCGATTGCTCCTTCTCGTCCACACCAACCTACCCGTTTCTGTTGATAGACTACGTCCTTAACATCCCAGACTCTCCTGATGGTCGCGTCATTAGGACTTACCAAACAGGTGACCCGGATCACGTCCCCAAGGCAAGGACAATCTTGATTAGGGACAAGAAACTGGTGGAGGAGGTCCGTCATGCAATGACACTAGGATTTTCATATCATGGATTGGATTTCAAACTTTCAGGCAATTCTCTAGATATCATCATTGATGACCCGAAATCATCACCCGCATGCGTTCATTTACCTCCTATACCTACCGGTTTCCAAATCCAAAGCCTGGCCTTGTCGTCCTCTTCATCAAGTGACCTAAATAATAGTGATGAAGACTGGGTTGTTGGTGTCAAGTCTTGGGGATCTCAGCTGTGTCTCTTTAGGCCTGGTCATCATTAGATCAACACCAAAGTATCGCCTGAGTTAGTACACCCTTTCTCGAGTCTCATGTATTCCAAGAAAGATCAAAGGTTCTACATTCCAGCTCCTGGAGGCGATTACTTGTGCTCCTTGGATCTCTACTTCAAGGAAGGCGACCAACCTGAGTTCATTCGCGTGACTGATTGTATTCCTGAGTCAGTTGTGCCTGAGCTAACCTGGCTAAATTCCTGTTTCAGGACAGATCACTTGGTGGAGTCACCCTCCGGTGAACAATTCCTAGTCAAGTGGTATATATATATACTAGATATTGTTTTTGAATAGCAACTATTGGGTCACTCCACATTTGATTTGAGAACAGTTTTTGTTTTGTTTTAAGTCGTGCTCACTCTAGGCATGCATCTAATGGCTTATTTGACACAAAAAGAGGTGAAAATAATATCTGCACTTTCATATTTTTTTTAGGTACGGCCACAGCTCAATGCGCAATCACAACAAAGTGGAAACACTCGTGCACATGGCATCACAGTTCATGGTGTTTAGAGCGGAGGAAATATGGGATGAAAAGTATGTGAATTACACAGAAGATATTGGAGATCTTTGCATCTTTCTTGGACATAGTGAGGCCTTCTGCATCCCGGCCAGCTCGTGCCCTGGGCTCAAGCCTAACTGCATCTATTTTGTTGGCTATAACTTTGGTGTTTATGATCTTTCCACCAAAACTTGCACTACCTTCTACACAGAAGTTGACGTTCCATTAAGGAACTTGGAATTCCCTTACTGGCCTCCTCCAGTTTCTCTCTATTCCTAATTAATATTTTTGTTTTATTAGTGTTATGGTGATTTTTCTTCTTCCTAGCTATGCTAATATCTAAATCCTTTTCGATCTAAGTTCAATGAATTTTATGATATATGTGTGGTATTTTTGTTACATGTTTTGCTCACCATAGGATATAAATTCGGGACTTGTGGCAAACAGGATCATTTGTAAAAAAAGACAATGATCGACCCGGATGCATAATCCGATTGCGGTTAAACTTGGTTCTACTGATTAGACCTGGTTTTATAATTTTTTTGTTTGATTTGTTTGAAGTATTTGAAAACGTATATAACACTACCAACTTACCAAGTACAATATGTGACTTTTGAATATGTTTTCTAGTGATGAAAAGAATATGTTTTCTAGTTAGCGTACTAAATAAAAATTTAAATTCTTAAAAAGTTTAGACTACGTTTGTAAACATGATTTTAACGTTACCAAGAACTAGATGTTTGCGATGATAATAACTTAATAAGTTTGTTTAATACTTCCTTGGCCGGTTCGATCGGCTGCTCCGGTCCTGTTTTTGAATTACTACAAAATGAAGAAAGTAAATGTGATTGCAGGTACAGTACGTGGGGACACCTAGGGAAAATTCAACGGGGTGATGACCGTCAACGTCAAGCACATAACAAAACGGTTCATGGTGTTTAGACCGATGTCCCATATAAAAATGTCGTCGTTGATGTCTTTATTAAGACGATACAGTAGAACCTCTATGAATTAATATTTCATAAATTAATAACTTCTATAAATTAATATTTCATAAATTAATAACCTTTCTAAATTAATAAATTATCTCGGTCCCGAGTTGGACCGGTATAATAATTGTCATATTTCGATAAGATAATAAGATAATAATTTTTTTTAAATCTCTATGTAAATATATGGTCCCATTAATAACATAAATTAATAATCATATAAATTTATTGTATATATATAAGATATTTTAGTAAAATATGATTTTAATGTTGTTTATATATTCGTAAATTTATAATTTTGTTGGAGTTTATCTCTATTTTTCTTAAAATATCAAAAATATATAATATTATCTTCTCAAATTGCATCCAAAATTATTTTAAAAAACTATATATGAAATGATTATTTTCTAATGTGTAAATGCATTAAAACACATCAAAATATTGTTTTTATTTTTCTACTTTCTATATAACATTTTTTAAAATTCGAAAAAACTCTCTATAAATTAATAATTATTAATTTATCGATTAATTAATAACCTCTATAAATTAATAAAATTCTCCGGTCCCAACATTATTAATTTATAGAGGTTTTACTGTATATATTTTCATATCTCTTTATATTCCTTTTTTTTAATGAAATGGATTTATTGTTTTGTTTCCTTCTTTGTTTTGTGAACTTTGGGTTATTATTCTGTATCTCCATAAAGATTCTTCTATATTAACTGTGAGCTTGGTGGCCAAGGCGTTCTCTCTTTATTACTCTGAAGCGAGATATGGAGAAGATGACAGACGACCCATTAGCAACATAGGTTAGGGTTTTCGAAGATGTCTCAACTCATTAACCGACTCTTGAAGCCGTCTGTCTGCAAAAATGTCATCGTAAGTTATTGTGTAATTGCTAGAGGTTTATTTTTGTTTCTTACTTATTGTATGATATATGGCATGCAGAGACACAACAATAAGGTTCGGATGTTCTCCTCTAAGCCGGCATACCCGTACATGTTGATTGACTACGTCCTTAACGCCAAGCAATGTTCCAGTGATCAAGTATACTACGATGATAAATATAAAACGAAACTCGTGATTAAGGACAAGGGACTCGCAGAGGAGGTCCGGGATGTGATGACTCTTGGATTTTCACGTAAAGATGGATGGAGAGTTAACTTGGAGAAATCTGAGAATAATTCCACAAGTCTCATGCTGGTGAGTAACACATCATCTGACCTGGTGAAACATCACCTCCCTCCTCTGTGTAGTAGTTCTCAAATCCAGAACGTGGCAATATCCAACTCTCCTGACATAAAGAAGAAAGATTTGGTAGTGGCGGTCAAGTTCTTGGGATCCGATGTGAGTTTGTGCAAGCCCTTCAGCGACTCTGAATCTGGATGGATCAACATCAATACCTCTGGCTCTGTACACCCTTTCTCGAGTCTAATGTATTCAAAGAAGAACAAAAAGTTTATCACTGTTAGTCCTTCTGGGGAGTACTTGTGGTATATGGATCTCCACTTCAACAAGGAGAAGGATGTCCACACAGGCTTCTCCTATTTGTATTTTCAGGAGGACCCTCTTCAAAAGTTGTTTAAGACGGATTTGGAAGATTACATCTGGCGTTCCAGAACGGACCACCTGGTCGAGTCACCCTCCGGTGAACATTTCCTCATCAAGTGGTACGTATTTGTTTATTTGTTTTAAATATGTAAGCACAAGTTTGAAACATATAGATATCTTATTTGTAGGTTCGGCGAGGACGTGAAGGAGGACAAGAAAATCTTCCAGAGAACTCATGGATTTTTGGTGTTTAGAGTGGATACAGTTTGTGGTGATTTGATTAACACGAAAGATATTGGAGATCTATGTATCTTTCTCGGGCATAGTGAAGCATTCTGTGTTCCGGCAAGCTCGTCCCCTGGACTCAAGCCTAACTCCATCTATTATGTGGGCTGTAACTTTGGTGTCCACGATATTGCAACCGAAACTAGCATTACCTTCTACACAAAAGATAAAGTTCCTTTAATGTCCACTGAATTCCCTAACTGGCCTCGTCCTCTCTCGTACTAGTAGTGACTTTGATATATCATCATCGGATGTCTTTTATATTGGGTGGCTCTTGTGCCCTGCATTATTATATTTGGTTTTCTTTTTTTTTTTAAATCTTTTTTGGTTAGTAGATCTCTGAGTATTTGAAATAAAACATGACAGAAGCCGTTTTATCTTCTTGATGATATACTAGTGTAGGTATTATTGCACACACAGATAAACTTGGTAGATTTGGGCAGTATGTTTTTGGAATTGTTAGTTTTGAATCTATCGATCGATATGCTCTCATTCCATAAGTAAACAATGGGAATCCACTTCTTGATCAGTATTTGACGGTTTTTAGCGGTGGGGTTCTTTCTTTCACAACTTGGACTACTTAATTTGAAAATCTAAATTTGTATAAATAATTTGCAGTGCATGTATACCACTGAAAGATATAAAATAGATAGAGACAAACAAATCAATAATTTATGGGCAGAAAAGGTTAGAAAAATTCACCACCAGTGAGTAGAAGAGCTAGTAGTTGTCTACTAGAAAGAATGAAAGAATATATGATCAAACTAAAATACTGAGATCAAAACAAAACAAAAACAAAAGTCACCAAGGTCCAAGAGGAAGAGACAGAGAGATTATTAGCTGAGATGTTGTTACTCTAGAGGAGCATATGATGATGGTTGTTTTGTTGCGGACCAGCTGAGCCTGGTGGAGGTGGGAGGGCAAGGAAAGGGTCTCCAAAAGGATTCGAAGGAGAAGGACCTGTTGAGAATTGATGATGATTATTATGATGATCATGAGGATGAGTGTAATTGTAAGGACTCTGATTCATCATCATCATCTGTTGTTGCTGTTGTTGTTGCATTGCCATTTGAACGTTAGTTGGAGGAGCAATGTTATTAGACATTGCAAATGGATCTTGTTGCATCTCGAATGGGTTCGGTGGTGGTGCTCCTCCTGTGTCTGTGCCACCATGTCCATACCCGGCATTAGTTAGTTGTATCTGTCTCCTAGCTGAATCATCCTCGTACAGACTGTCAAGCAATAGATTGTCAAATCCTCCTGCCTATAAGCACAACAAGAGAAAACAATCATATGTAAGTTCTGAGGTTAGAAACAGAGAGAGTTTCATATTTATATAGATGTGATGTTAGACTTAGTTACAAGTTTGGTGTTAGGCGCGGGTCGAGGATTGTTGTTGTTGTTGTTGTTCTGAGGAGTGACCAGTGCTAGTTCCCAACCGGATCCACCGGTTTCTATTAAGCTTAAACTGTTTGATGGGCCTGGTGCTTCTTGACCTGCAGAGACCAATACAAAAATTCACCAATAGTGTTAACAATGTTTACGTAAGTAGCTCTAGTTATGGTCAAGAATCATTTTTTTTTGTTACCTGGTGGATATATTGCAAGAGCCAATGCATTGCGGTCCTCTATCTCTGCGGCTTTTGGGTTTATCTCATTCAGGCCCTGTGAAGGAGAAGAAAAGGTTGAGACTTCTGACCAAAAGATATATTAATTAGTACACATAAGATGATGTGTAGAAGAAGAATCACCAGAAGATCATCAGTGTCTATCAAGAATGAAGGTTTAGCGACTTCCTCTTCTATTTTTTCTTTGTCCTCTTCCTCTTCTTCGATAAGCGGCTGGTCTCCTTCGTTGTTTTCATTTTGATTTTGGGCTTCTGCAGGTTCTCCAGGCTGTGCAGAGTGTTCTTCTTCTTCTTTTTCTTCTTCATCCTCCTCTTTTTCTTCATACTCCTGTAAAAACACATACACAACAAAATGCCAGTCATAAGAAGACTTAAAATGGAGCAACATCCACTATATATGATGAGAGAATATGATGAGAGTACAAATTTTTACCAGCTTTTTCTGTACAGAACCACTTTGAGGTGCTTCTTTAATGTAATCTTCCATTGTTGCAAGAAAGGACGGAGGAGGCTGAAACAAGTTTTAGATATTAGTCTTTGAGGTGATCAGTCTCACACTAATTTATCACAAGTTAAGAAGGAACCTGTCTTAAGGTTGGGAACTGAAAGTTCCGCGCAAGCTCTAGACCTTTGCAGTACTCATAAAAATCAGCCAGATTTTCAGCCTGTGCAGTGGAAAACATCAATAGGCAAGCTTAGTGAAGATAAAGACTTAGTCTATATAGCTTTAGAGCTTTACCTGTTGGCCAGCTCGTTTGTATATATTTAAAGCTTTAACTGCATCATGTTTTGACATCTCAAAGAACTGAATCAAAAGCAGAGAGATATATATATATATATATATACTTTAGTAACATTCAATAGAAGCAAACTGATACTGAACCAAAGAAGGAGATGTTTCTACAAACCATGTCAACAAGATTAATGATCCCATCATTAATAGCACAATACACTTTGAAGCTTTCTTTAAGCACCAATGCAAGAGCGTATTGGATTAGGTAGTTGCTATAAGCTGCTCCTTCAGGCTGCAAAGCTGAAAATACATTAAGAAATCATTCCATGTAAAATCAAAAAAAAGGGCGGGAAGAAGATTTGACTTTACCTGACAACCGATAAGCCTGTAAAGCAGCTGTTGCAAAGCAGGTAATTGCTCTAGCAGCTCTTCATCAGACAGCATCCTTGTTCTATACGTTTGAGAAGCATTGAAATCCACGTTCTGGAAAAATGATTTTTGATCATACAATTAGATTCTTGTTTTGTTTTTTTAAAAAGGTGAGAAATTTCAGAACAAACCTTTGAAGATGCACCTGAACCTTTTGGTAAACGTTCTGCTTCTATGTCATACTTCAAAACCCGATAGCATTCAAGCCGCTCCTCGAGGAAAAGTGCGTATGTCCTAATCCACGCAGAGCAATCCCAAGCTGCAAGCAACAAGACAAGAATATGTTTTTTTAAAAACAATTTTCATTGACACACCAAAGCATTGGAACATTAATAAGATAAAGAAAAAGGTTATTCACCAAGAGGACTTGTATCATCTTTGAAGTTAGAAATTCTGAGTATATGTCCTCTGTGTGAGTAATTGAGAAGCTCTTCTCTAAATGTTGGATCACCTTCTCTTAGTGTTCTATGAATGACTATTAACACTTTGATCGCAACCTGCGTGTTGTAAAAACAATTTAGAGCAAACCCAAAACAGAGTGAAGAAAAATGAAATCTTTTTTAAGTAAAAATAGTAAAACTCACAATCCAATTACGAGTTTTGGACAATCTCTTGGCAAGTGCGTGAATACAGTAAGCAACATCAGCTCGTGGTCTTAATGCAGATGTTGCTGAGAATATTTCTGCAGAAAGATAAATCAGAAACTCATAATCGTAAACCAAATCAAGGGTTCTTTGCGGAATATATCAATGAAGAAAACTTACTACGAATATGGCGTTCTTTAGGAGCTGATTCGACGTGATTTGTCGCTTTGACGATCGCAACATCCAAATCCTATCTCAATTTTATATAATTTCATCGGTCATTTTAATGACTTTTTTTTTTTTTTTTTTTTGCAGCCGAAAAAATTTAAATTTTTTTCAAAATTGTAATTCTGACCTTGAATTCACTGTTGACTTTGGCAATGCCTACGGTGGTGGAGTCCTTGAGCGCTCCGACGGCTTTTCGGAAGCTGTGAAACGTTGCCATCGGAATCTAGAAAACAAAAATATTCCGGCGATCACAGGGATTGTGTAACGATCTGGTAATGACGGATAAGGAGAGAAAGGAGAAGATAGGGATGAAGAAGACGAAGACGAAGACCAAGTTTTTTTTTTTTTTTTTTTTTTTGGGGTTTGCTCTGTTGTTACTTGTTAGTCGCCTTACAATAAACAGAACACAATAACAGACTTTTCAACAATGCTCCACCATGACGTGCGTAACCGAATCTTTGATTTTTTTTTTTTTTTCTCTTTAATTTTTTATAAAATAGATTTTGTAATTTTTGTTAATATGTAACGAAAATAGTATCTCATTTACCAAATCAGAAATTTTAGATAACCTTAACATATATCGTAATTCCTCTACTCGGATATGCCAGTTATTCAACTTTTAATTCTTTTATTTTGGTATAGAATCACTTCCTCGATCAGTTATCCATACATCTGTAGTGTCAAAATGAAATCCACTATTTTTTAGAAAAAAAAATCCTATTTTTTGTACGATAGGTCATAGACTCATCATCATAGGTATCAAATCTCAAATTTTCCAAAAAAAAAAAAAAAAAAATTCCCCTTTTTCTTGCACCATTTGAATTGATTTAGATATACAATATTGAATATTACAGTTGTAAAAAATGTCTTTTACAGTTTTCACTTTTAATAAGAATTTGAGGGCAATGTTGAAGTTTAAAGACTTAAAGCTTAGCCTTATGGACATAATGTGTGGGACTCGGACGGTAGGCTTCAGATCATTAATTTGGGTCATATTTGTCAAGCTAGCTAGCTACCGCGTATATAATTCATTGCATGTTTTATTCCGAATACTGATTCATTTCTCTTATTGAATGACATTAACAAGTTACAGTCTGCGTAAGATTGTCCAAATAATCTCTTCTTAGGATACAGAAAATATACAAAACATTGCGTCTATCTTGCATGCATGTTTTTCTCTTTTGTACGTAGCTGTGCTTAAAACTCTTGTGTTTTTTACGCTCCTTTTTTGTTTTACCAATGATGATACTTTCATCTCATGTTTGCTTTTTAGCTTCCTCATGTCAATATGTATATATATATATATATATACCCATGGCTATATATGCATTTGGTTCTCTTAGTGCACATAGAGATCGAGGACCAAAAAAAAAAAACTGGAGCGGAAGAATCAAAACATTTTTTATTATCACTAGAATAAGATACTATGAGGTGGATGGATGGAGGCAGTGAGAATCATGCTCCAGTAGTGGTAACATACTTGGTGAGCATTTTGACAATCTCCTTGGAGACCTTTGAACCAGAATCCTTAAGGTTCTTAATCCTGCCATCTGTCTCATCTTCTAAACGTTTTGCAGCTGCTTCTTGATCCGTCTGAAACAAAAACGTAAAGAATGAGTGCAAATCAAGATCGCATTAGCTAGTTTTTGTTTTGGTGCTGATTAATTACCCCAGAAACTTGTGCTTGATATTCTTCTTCTAATCGGGACCTGTACTCTTCCATCTCCTTCTGAGCCTCGTCTTTCGCCTGCTTCATTCTTGCTAGTTTTGCTGATCATTGATCCATCCATGGAAAGAAAGGAAAAGTTGAAAACAATTCAAAACCAAAATATTACTAATTGAGTCAAGAAACCCATTAAAGAGATATAGACTATATATACCGGTCCTAGCAGCAGAAATTATCCGTCCAGCTTCTTGTTCAGCAGTTAAGAGCATCTGAATCCCACCTTGGCCTCTTAAAGAATCCATGGCTTGTGTTCTCTTCAATGACAATGAAGATATGTGTTTATTCTTCTGCAAATTTTGATGACAGAGATGGAATTTGTAGATTATAAGCCTCTTTGGTTATGGTTTAGATTAGACGGAGAGTGTTTTTCTCCTTGGTTCATGGAGTTAGTTTTTGACTGATTATAATTTTCAAATTAGGATGATTGATTTCAGAAAACAATTTATGCGTGATCGCCGGATCAGTGCGGCATTTTTTTTTTTTTTTGTTAACCTGGAATATACTCCCTCAGTTCCAATTAATATAAGTATTTGACATTTTTTATTGTTCCATTTCATTAGATGTTTTGTTAATTTTTATGCAAACTTTAAATTTTGATTAGTTAAATGAATTTTAAATAAAACATTAAATGATAATGTGTGCTTTTAACCCAAACATCTACTAATTTGGAACAGAGAAAATACTATTTATAGAATCACAACCGATTGATTACAAATCAACCAATCAGAGTGGATTGAAATATTAAAAACATTGTGTGAAACAAAATTGAAAGAATATTGTAAATTAAAAGGAATCACCACATGAGACTATAGACTAATTAAAAGATGATTAGAAACATAAGACACATTCTCTAGGGCTGCATATTAGTGGCCATTGTGATCATTAGAAGTGTAATAGCCCGACCTGAAATATAATACTCTCTTTGTTCCAAGTTAATAGAACCTTTGGACATTTTTTCTTGATTTATTAGATGTTTTGGTAGTTTTTATGCAAAGTTTAAATTTTGATTGGTTAAATAAATTTTAAATAAAACATTAAATGACAATTTTATAAAAAAAAGTAAGTTTCTTAATATGTGTGATTTTAACCAAAACTTCTATTAATTTGGAACCGTGGGAGTAGTCATTAGTCAAATTAAATTGACATTATAATTAGAATTAACTGTAGTGGACGGTTAATATTTTACGCTTGTGTTCGCATATATGCATATATACTATGGTTCGGGAAATGAATACGAAACCTTATTAGAAGGAAAATAACAATTATCACATAAAATCTATATTATCAACTGTATACCCTTAATAAATTAATAGCCAGCTCAAATATGTCATTTTCACTGATATAAATGCAAAATAATAAGCAGAATGCCCAAGACAAGTTAATCATACACATGCAGTTGCAACGTTATAGTTTGCATTTAATTTTCCTCTACGCATTCCCTCTTCTAAAAAGAATTAAAATTGTCACATCCATTAGCAAGTCGTTCGAGTGGAAGTTTAAGATCATGTAAAAACATCTATCAATTCACAAAAGATGATGGTGAGCAATAGGGTGTAGTTATTTTCGGTTATCCTTATAGCGTCTTGTCTTCTTGGATTCAAGGCGGTGATAGTGGTCGCAGCCGGCGGGGTGGCCATGATTGCGTTTAATGCGGTGATAGCTCGTTAAAGGTCTGGTTGATGTTCGAATGCCATACTTTTGATGTTATTCTTTCCTTTTAGTTTGTTCTTGTAAAAAAAATTTCTTGAATTGCCAAATTATATTTCTGTTTTTTATGAATCAAAATCATTGTTACTAATTAAGAATTATTTTAATATAGCCATTTAAAAGCAAACTAAACGCGATATTGTAGATATATTTTAAATAGAAAACGGGGTCACAATTTATCCCAAAAAAACGGGGTCACATTATATGCATTGTTTGAAAGTGTCACGACGATAAATAAGTTGTTGAAAACATAAACAAAAGCACATGTCGAGTTTTTTCCCCATCAGTGTCGTATATATATATATAATGAGTATATCAAGTTCAAGGGAATATTTATCAGAAAAAAAAAAAAAAAGTTCAAGAGAATATATGAGATAACTCTCAGATATCATATCTCAGACGTAATAATATAACAACTGTGCCCAATCCTATGACTTGGTCACTTAGCTTATGCATCATCGGGAGCAGCCAAAAAAACATGTATGCTCCAAAGCTGGACCCACCACATTATAAGCTCATCAGTCATCACCACAACTAACTCAAAGAATCTTGACTTTACGTCTTTTCTTTCTATTTTTTTTTTTCTTTTATTTGCAACATATCATACTAGTTAATTGGATCGACTAAATTCTAGATTCTGAAACTTTGTTTAAAATGTCAAAAAAATTTCCAAAAGGTTAATATTTCTTGAAAGTAACACAAGTTTTTGTAAATTTTCACACAGTTTAAAAAAATTAAATTGTTGTTTATAACATTTATTGGTCTCAGAAAAAATTTAGACATGCAACTGGAAATGTTTTTGGTGATAAGTTCATTTAAGAGGATAGTTTTCCTTAAGTTTCTTACAAGGTTTGAGTTAATTCTTTACTTGTTGAACTGATTTATGTAGTTCGGTTGTCATAGTCTTATTGAATTTCATAACGGTTAGCGGACATACGTGTATCTTAAGTCCAAGCCATTAACATTTGAAAGCGTTTTGGCATAAATACAATCATTAAATTATAACACTAATTTTCTTTTCCACATCATTTTTAACTTCATCGTAGCCTCGTAGGGGCGATCAGGCGATGTCTCGAAGAGGACTGGGCACTTTTTGGATTACTTTTAAAAAATTTTAGAAGGTGGATTTGGTTTGATTTTAGTAAAACCAAAATAGAATTTTCACCAAAGTTGTTTTGGTTCAGTTCGGTTTATCCGGTTAGAGTTTGATTTGGTTTTGTTCGAATTCTGCTATACGTTCAAACTATAATTATGCTAAATTTGATAGACCAAAATCAATAATAGCTTTTGAAAATTTCACCAACTTTTAAAAATCTATACGTGTGTATCATGTAGCAACACTATTCTTCTTCTTCTTCATTAACACTTGCAACGGTCAAGTCAATTTCCGACGTTGAGTTCAGAGCTAATGAGAAGTTTTGGGTACTGTTACAAGAACCTATTGGAAGAATTACATTTAATTTTTTTAAGGCTAGTCCAAGACCATCAAAATTCTTATACGTTAGCGCCCTTCGACAGAGACTTATAGTCTCATGATATAGACTAGAGAGTGTATCAACAATCTAAAAATGCAATTCCGCATAAATAAAATACTACTTATTAAAGGCTTTATCGAGAAAAGTTATGGCTGCAAATTAGTAATTTGTTCTCAAAGAATAACAATATTGACACTTGTAGAAAACAAAACAAAAAGATCATGTTTTCATCAAATAAGTTTGCAAAATTTATACGCAAACGCAAACAAGACCCAAAGGTGTTATTAATTTCAAACACTTAGATTTATTTATGCATCATCAGTGCTTCCGATTATTCTGTTTATGCCAAAGAAGTACATACATATTACATTCTTGGAATACCATCAAATGCTTTAGTAGGTAGTCTGGATAAGTCGAATTGGAAGAGGCCTAGAGGTGGTGGGTTCAAGTGGCGTTCAGGAAGAGTTGCAATATTCACTCATTTAAACATCGGGCATATTGTTCAAAAGGCTGGTCCTGGTGCAGGGATTATGGACCGAAGGTCCAGAACCCAATCTGGTTAAAAAAAAAAAAATATATATATATATATATATATATTGGAAGACGGCGTCAAATTTCAATTTTTTTTTTTTTTTTTTGTGGTACTGCATAGGAGTATTATTTTGTTCTATAGTTTAATCCTTCAATATTTTATAATTTCTAAACTTTTCTATTCAAATTATCGATGGGAAATAGGGAAAAAAACAAGTTTTATACTAACTGAAAATTCATGTGTACTCTTTTACTTCAACAGATTATATATAAAAAAAATAATGGTTGTCAAGCTTCTGTAAAATCACATCAAATTTAAGTGATAGATATCAAAATGATTTGACTTTCTGAAAATAGCTATCAAATTGATACAATGCCTGCATTTTAGAGTATATGTGTACACACTAAAAACATTGATTATGTCGATTTTAGAGATTATGTGTAAGCGTTGACATTAGATACCCAAACTCTTTACACTAAAATCGACACTTAATCCTTATACCATTATTAACCTTTTCAGATTCATATACCTTTAGACCGTCAACAAAATAACGAACCGAGAAAACTTGGCAAGTACCAAAATAATAATCAAGTAATCACCAATATAACTCGGTAAAAAAGACTAAAAATTGCGAGTGATTAGACTTTAATTAGAGAGAGTTATTAACTAGGGTCACACACACACACACACACAGAAGACAGAGCTTCACACCAAACAATTCACGCTGAAACCAATGAACTTAAGTCTTATATTGTCTTCTTTCATTTAATGTCCCTCGCTCTCATCTTCTTCCTCTCTAACCACTTCCCCTCTTAATTTCTCTCTCTATTTATTTTCTCTTATTTGTTTTTTCACTCATTCTCCTCTCCAACTAATTAAACATATACTCTTTAAGGTGAAAAATGCAGCCGTCCGGTGACCCGGCAACGGAGAATGACAAGGACAAGGAGAAGGCGCCACCAAAGGTGCCACTGTTTAAGCTCTTCTCCTTCGCGGATTTGTATGATTGCATTCTCATGATTCTCGGATCCATCGGAGCGTGTATTCATGGCGCCTCGGTTCCGATCTTTTTCATCTTCTTCGGCAAACTCATCAATATTATCGGTCTTGCTTATCTCTTCCCAAAACAAGCCTCTCATAAAGTCGCCAAGGTTTTATTTATTTTATGTAGCTCAATATTATGAAATTTTAAATTTAAGAGAATTTGAGATTCGTCTTCGCCTGGTTACCAGCTCGTACATTCAACAGAATTTTACCTACATATATTTTTCTAAGCAGATTGATATTAATTATGTGCATCAAATAAAATTCAGATGAAATGATTATCCATATATATATATATATATATATATATATTTGATAACCACTGTTTACAAAAGACGTTAAAAAGTGACTATATTTTTGCAAATTAATAAAGTCATTAGATGAAAAAATATATATATATATATTTTGATAAATATAATTATATTTGTTAATATGTTTGCTTGGCTTAATCTTTATTTCTTTGGTGCAGTATTCGTTGGATTTTGTGTATCTGAGTGTGGCTGTGCTATTCTCATCATGGTTAGGTATATTTAAATCAAGCAATTTCTCTGAATTGTAATTCATTTTTATTCATTTAAAATGTTAATTAGTAAATAATTTTATTTATAAAAATTGAAAACAGAGGTTGCATGTTGGATGCATACGGGAGAAAGGCAAGCGGCGAAGATGAGGAGAGCTTATCTCCGGTCAATGTTAAGCCAAGACATAAGCTTATTCGACACCGAAGCTTCAACCGGAGAAGTCATCTCCGCCATCACCTCCGACATCCTAGTCGTCCAAGATGCTCTCTCCGAGAAGGTACATCTATCTTAACCAAACTAAACCGGTATTAAGATATATGTACACAAGTTTTTATTTGTTTTTGTGCACGGACTATGGACCTACTAATGTCTGCTAATTAAGGCATAGCGTCTGTCAACCAAATCTATATAGACATTATTTTTCAAACTAGAGGCATTAATTAGATAGTTAAATTTAGAAATCTGCTTCATGACGTTGTTTTTCTTTCGCACATGGTTTGATCAGTACGTATCAGCCTTGATGTGGATAACAATGACTTTATCCAATAATGTTGAAGACGAATTTATTTGGTTAAATCATTTATTATGTACTCCCTCCGTTTCATTATATAAGTCGTTTTAGAAGTTTTGTTGTGTTTCAAAATATAAGACGTTTTCGTATTTCTATGTAACTTTTTACTTTATTGAATATTGTGTGACCAATAATGATCTGCAGTTTTTCTTTTTAATTGATTGAATTGTTTTTTTATATATATTAAGTAATACTTTTTAAAAGTAAAAGTAATTTCTTAATATGCGTGTTTTAGCCCAAAACGACTTATATTTTGAAACAGAGGGAGTATTATTTTTCAAGTTAATAAAAATAATTTTGGCATGCATCCATCTCTTCTAATTACTTTCTATTCTAAACATATTTTATATATGGATATAATGTATATACCTTTATTTTACCTTTTGTAAAAATACTTCGGTCCTAGATGCAAAAATAATAAATGCCATTGTCTTTAATTCGGTTATAGCTGCATTGCATTATGCATTTATAAGGCAGTTGAGTTTGATACGATTTAAATATAGAATTTTAAATTTTGACCGGTATTTTTTTGCTTTCCAGCTAGCCAGCCATAAAACAGTCTGGTCGCTTAAAATTTGAAAATTTAAATGCGATCACGCAAATCCGGTTTATGATAACTGGATTACCGGTAATTTTTGTTGCAGGTAGGGACTTTCTTGCATTACATAAGCCGGTTCATAGCTGGTTTTGCAATCGGATTCTCCAGTGTATGGCAAATAAGTCTTGTCACTCTATCCATAGTCCCTTTAATCGCTCTAGCCGGCGGCATCTACGCATTCGTCGCCATTGGACTTATCGCCCGTGTCCGGAAATCATATATCAGAGCCGGTGAGATTGCGGAAGAGGTTGGTTACTTCTACAACAAGGAACATTATTAAAGTGTTTATTTCTTGTGTGTTTCATATATATATATATATATATATATATATATATATATATGTGTCATATTTCATGATGAAGGTGATTGGGAATGTGAGGACCGTACAAGCATTCACTGGTGAAGAAAGGGCAGTGAAATTATACCGTGAAGCTCTGGAGAACACGTACAAGTACGGGAGAAAAGCTGGTTTAACCAAAGGACTAGGTCTTGGTTCGTTGCACTGTGTCTTGTTTCTGTCTTGGGCTATGCTCGTCTGGTACACAAGCATCGTAGTCCACAAGAATATCGCCAATGGTGGTGAAGCATTCACTACTATGCTCAACGTTGTCATCGCCGGCCTGTAATATTACATCTTCCTATTTTGTTTGCTTGCTATCCACTTTTCCTTTGTTTTCTTTGTACGGATCATCATAAAGTCTCTGTTTTCGGGTTTTGTGTAGGGCTCTTGGACAATCGGCACCGGATATTTCCGCATTTGTAAGGGCAAAAGCTGCTGCGTATCCAATTTTCAAGATGATTGAACGGGACACGACGGCAAAAGCCAGCGCGAAATCTGGTCGTAAACTCGGGAAAGTTGATGGACACATTCAGTTCAAGGACGTGACTTTCCATTACCCATCTCGTCCCGACGTGGTGATCTTCGACAAGCTAAACCTAAATTTCCCTGCCGGGAAAATCGTTGCACTTGTTGGAGGAAGTGGGTCAGGGAAGAGCACGGTCATATCTTTGATCGAACGGTTCTACGAGCCCATTTCTGGAGCGATTTTGCTAGACGGGAACAATATCAAAGAGCTAGATATTAAGTGGTTAAGGGGACAGATTGGTTTGGTTAACCAAGAACCAGCTCTGTTTGCGACAACCATTCGCGAGAACATTATGTATGGCAAAGACGACGCAACAACTGAGGAGCTTGGCCGTGCCGCAAAGCTTTCGGAAGCCATCTCGTTCATCAACAACCTACCTGAAGGATTTGAGACCCAGGTCTGTCAATCAGATACCTTAGGATACAAGAAACGACTATAATTCCAATATTTCACTTTTACCTTATGGTACAAGAAACAACTACAAACCCTAAAACTCTGCTTTTTTCACATATAGGTCGGCGAGAGAGGGATTCAACTATCCGGAGGACAGAAACAGAGGATTGCGATATCAAGAGCAATTGTGAAGAATCCGTCGATACTCTTACTCGACGAGGCGACAAGTGCTTTAGATGCAGAGTCAGAGAAGAGCGTGCAAGAAGCGTTGGATCGAGTGATGGTAGGGAGAACAACGGTGGTGGTTGCTCACAGACTCTCAACCGTAAGAAATGCTGACATCATAGCAGTTGTTCACGAAGGGAAGATCGTTGAGTTTGGAAACCACGAGAATCTCGTATCGAACCCTGATGGAGCCTATTCTTCTCTCCTTCGTCTCCAAGAGACTGCCTCGTTACAGCGCAACCCTTCCTTGAATCGCTCGCTAAGCAGGCCACAGAGGTACTATTGCTTAACACCATAATACTCTGTCTCTGAATTTGTTTATTAGAACTAGGTAAATTGAGAAAACTCAGCCCAATCAAACTGATCAAAACTGAATGCCGACTTAATTCTCATAAAGGTTCTCCTTTTTTTTCATTTGAAGTATAAAATACTCGCGGGAACTATCAAGAACAAGGTCAAGCTTCTGCTCCGAGAGAGATTCGGTAACTAGACCAGACGGGGCTGATTCATCCAAAAAGGTGAAAGTAACGGCGGGACGTCTTTACTCTATGATCCGCCCGGACTGGATGTTAGGCTTGTGTGGCACGTTATGTGCCTTTGTTGCTGGATCTCAGATGCCGCTTTTCGCGCTTGGAGTCTCGGAAGCCTTAGTTTCCTATTACATGGGTTGGGAAAGGTCTCAAAAAGAGGTAAAGAAAATAGCTATCCTCTTCTGCTGCGGTTCGGTCATCACTGTCATTGTCTACACCATTGAGCATATGTGCTTCGGTACTGTAGGCGAGCGTCTCACGCTCCGCGTCCGCGAAATGATGTTTTCAGGTTTGTCTCAAACTTTCTCGAAGTTCCATGCAAATTTTCTAATCAAAACAAAACTAATATCGTAAAGAAATTAGAGATCCATTTCACCAAAAAAGAAAAAGAAATTAGAGATTCCAATTTCTGTTATGTGACACTTTATTTTATTTTTGGTTTTGTAGCGATCTTGAAGAACGAAATCGGGTGGTTCGATGAGATGGACAACACTAGCTCGATGTTGGCAGCACGGCTCGAGAGCGACGCTACTCTGCTTAAAACCATAGTGGTCGATAGGTCGACGATTCTACTTCAGAACTTTGGCCTCGTTGTGACCTCTTTCATCATTGGCTTCATACTCAACTGGCGTCTCACTCTTGTCGTCGTGGCCACATACCCATTGTCTATAAGCGGCCATATCAGCGAGGTAACCAATGTTTCACGTCTTTTAAATTCAGCCGTTGTCTGTGGTTTACTTATTTTCTGTTATATTTGTAGAAACTTTTCATGCAAGGCTATGGAGGAAACTTGAGCAAAGCGTATTTGAAGGCCAACATGTTGGCCGGAGAGTCTGTTAGTAACATTCGCACGGTCGCCGCCTTCTGTGCTGAGGAAAAGATTCTAGAACTTTATTCAAGAGAGCTTTTAGAACCATCCAAACGTTCTTTCAGGCGTGGACAAATTGCCGGACTTTTGTATGGTGTCTCTCAGTTCTTCATTTTCTCTTCCTATGGCCTCGCCCTCTGGTATGTCTCTCTATATATACACAAAGTTTCATGGATTCCGTCTTTATGCTCATCCTCTGATTGTAAAGATTGAAGTGTTAATTGTTTGATTTGGTAGGTACGGATCAACTTTGATGGATAAAGGATTAGCGGACTTCAAATCAGTGATGAAACCATTCATGGTTCTGATCGTGACGGCGTTAGCGATGGGTGAAACATTGGCTTTAGCCCCGGATCTGCTGAAAGGAAACCAGATGGTTGCATCTGTGTTCGAGATCTTGGACAGGAAAACTCAGATCGTTGGAGAAACCAGCGAGGAGCTGACTAATGTGGAAGGCACGATTGAGCTCAAAGGCGTTCACTTTAGCTACCCTTCGAGACCAGATGTTGTAATTTTCAGGGACTTTGATCTGATAGTTCGATCCGGAAAGAGCATGGCGCTTGTCGGACAGAGTGGGTCTGGGAAAAGTACGGTCATTTCACTCATTCTACGGTTCTATGACCCGACCGCTGGAAGAGTCATGATAGAGGGTGAGTGCTCTTAATTTAGGAAACTATGAACACACATTTTCTTGCGTCACAAGAAATCTCTGAACACCCAGGTTTCTTGCGTCAAAAGAAAGTGGTAATATAGCTCAATAAGCTGTTTTTTTTAAAATGAAATTGCAGGAAAAGACATCAAGAAACTGGATTTGAAAGCACTGAGGAAACACCTTGGTCTGGTTCAACAAGAACCAGCACTTTTCGCGACTACAATCTACGAAAACATTTTGTACGGAAACGAAGGAGCGTCTCAATCTGAAGTCATCGAATCAGCTATGCTCGCTAACGCTCACAGTTTCATCACCTCTCTCCCGGAAGGTTACTCTACCAAAGTCGGTGAACGAGGCGTTCAAATGTCAGGCGGTCAGCGGCAGAGGATAGCTATCGCTAGAGCCATCCTCAAGAATCCAGCGATTCTATTACTTGACGAAGCTACAAGCGCTTTAGACGTTGAATCCGAGCGTGTGGTAAGTCTCTTTACCAATAGTTTTTCTAGGTTTTAATCCACATGAACTTATGAGTTTACACGAATGAATATTAGGTACAACAAGCATTGGATCGGTTAATGACAAACCGGACGACGGTGGTGGTTGCTCACCGGCTATCGACGATCAAGAACGCTGACACGATAAGTGTATTACATGGAGGTAAGATCGTAGAGCAAGGCAGCCACCGTAGGCTCGTTTTGAACAAGACTGGTCCATATTTTAAACTCATCAGTCTTCAGCAGCAAGAGCAGCAAAATCCTTAAAAGTACTATACTTAAATTTTAAACTCTTGATTTTTAAATTTTTCTTTTTGTGGAAAATATTGATCATATTTTAATTAGATGTGATTATGTATCTATGGTAATCATCTTGATCTACCGTTGGCGAGGTTACATGCGACGGTACGATAAAGTTATAAATCCAAATTAAGAAAATGTTCTAAAACATCACTATGTAAAGTATGTTTTTTTCAAAGGAATTGTGCGTTTTTACATTGTTTACAAATGGGGTAATATCGCTTTTTCTTAAAGTTTGATGATTTAAGTGTTATGATTTTAAAATACTCCATCTATTTAATTTACAACTCTAAACCACGAAATTCAAACCATAGAAAGTTCGAGGCAGTGTTCCAAAAAAGTGGTTCAGGACTTCAGGCGGTCGTTTATACAGCGTTAAGTATTGGACCACATCAAAAATTAGTAAATGTTTTTGTTATTAGGCGGAGTTAGGTGGACTTAAATGGTTCTAGATGGCATAATGGAGTTTTAGGCGGTAAGGCGGTTTTAACTGCCTTTACGCGGTTTATTTTGGCGGTTTTAAGTGCCTTTGCGCGGTTTATTTTGGTGTTGTTTTTTTAACTAAATTTAATTTGGATTTAATATTTTCAAAACGTTTCACTGTTGCATTCTTGAAGGAAAGGATCGACAAAAGGACAGCTTTTAATCTTTCATCTCCAAATGGATTGTACTCGAGAACCTCCGGAGTTCATGTCCTACAAAATGACAAAGCCCTTTACAACAAAGCAGCCGATCCATAAAGCAGCCATCACCGCAAATAAGGCCAAGTCAAATTAGTATTAACTATTTCTGAAACTTTACAATGTATATAAATTTATTAATGTCAAGCATCATCTTTTCGATCTCATAATAAATTTGTATTTTTTTGTTTGTTTCGGTATATTATGCCCACTTTTTAATATATTTCACACATCTTTTACTTATGAAAAGTTTTAAAAAGAATGAAATGAAAAGCGAAAATCAATTCAACAAGACAGGCGAATAAAAAGAATATTGGAAAAGTATTCGGTGTGATAATTCATTCCTCTCCACCTTCTCGGTGACAGATATTTTGCAAATAAAAAGACACCGGTCATTTCCACGGCGAGTTAACTTATAAACCCCTCGAGCTCTCTCACTGACTTCGTCGTCTTCCTCCATCTCCGATCCGGTGGTTAACCAGGCTCGTGGAAGACTAGATAGACTGAGAAAACGATGGGAAATGGAACCTCAACGGAGACGAAAGAGTCGCGCCGATCAAAGACGCGACAGAAGATTCAGAACTTTCGCAGTCGCCGCCGTTTGCATCGTCCAGGATCCGGAAGTGTCTCTGGATTAGCCAGTCAGAGATCTGTGAGCGCAGATGATTTCGCCGGCATTGCTCTTCTCACACTAATCGGCGTACGGTTAACTTATCTCCTTGCTCCTTGTCAGCTGCGTATTTCAATACGATTAGTCATGTGTCCTCGTGTTTATCTTCTATTAGGCGGAGATGAAGTTCAAGGACAAGTGGCTCGCCTGTGTTTCCTTCGGAGAACAAACATTCCGCACAGAAATTTCGATTTCGTATGTTACCAAACAATTATATCCTCATTCGATTTTGAATCTCTTCCTCGTAAAACTTTTTGAATCTTATTCTTCCATGAATGTTAACACCGTCTTGTTTCTGATGATATTGCAGTACGGAGAACCCGATTTGGAAGTCGGTGAGAAAACTCCCGATTGCTGCTTTTTTTTGGATCGCCTTTTGAATAGTTTGAGTAGTATCGGTTTGTGTTTTCTGTATATAGGAAAAGAAGCTTCTCCTGGAGAAAAATGGACCAAGTCTGGCTAGGATCTCAGTATTTGAGGTGTGAAGAAATCTCAGCTGACTTTCTTCTTTCTAGATTTGACGTTTAGTTAATTGTTTGGGTTAGATGATTTTTTTTTTTTTTTTTTTTTGATGCAGACAAATAGGCTGTCGAAGAACAATATCGTTGGTTATTGTGAGCTTGATCTACTTGAATTTGTAGTTCAGGTCAGTAGCTAAAGATTTTTTTGATATGAAAGCTGTTTAGGTTCTTCTACCTTTTTTCGTTTCATTAATTTTTCATTTAAGTATCTGTGCTTCCCCTGGCTTAAACTCGGAAACTGACTAGTGTAAGTATCAGCAAGTTGCTCTCTATCACTGGTTGAGGGGGAATCTGCCTCTGTATAGCTTATAAGGATTAGATATTCAAGTGCCTTGAATGATTAATCGACGAGAAAGTTGTTTGTTCACATGTTTATTTTGCTTCTCGTTTGTACAATGTGATATAGGAACCTGACTCTGCTTGCAAGTCATTTGACCTTTTAGATCCAGCCTCATCTAATGTTGTTGGCAGCATGTTCATTTCATGCTCCGTTGAGGTATGCAGTTTTGTTAAAAGTTAAAAAAAAAGTGGTTAAACAAATGCAGTGGGAATGGTTTCTAATTTTTGGTTGCTAACGTTCGCAGGATCCTGTTGAAACCGAGACATGTTTCGCAAAGCGTATTTTGTCCATAGTGGTATGTATTAATTAATAGTTTACTCTGTCTATTCTGGTCTTGTGAAGTTTTGTGATGTTATCCTCTTTGCATGGTGCAATTTTAGTTTTCTTGAATTTCCCAGTGATTGATTACAAATGCTTTTTTTAATCAGATTTCCTTGCGTTCATTTTTTTGTTCTTTTATTTTGGTGTGAAGTTTCGTTCAGTTAAGAAGCCTTGAGCTACTTTTCTCTTTTCAATGACTTCTTAAGCAGTTAGTCTATGGAACAATATGGCATCCTGTAGTCTTATAATTGATTGTTGGAGTCCTTTATCTAATCACAGGACTATAACGAAGATGGAACACTCTCATTCTCAGAGTTCTCTGATCTGATTAATGCTTTTGGGAATGTAGTGGCTGCTGACAAGGTTTGACCTTCGGTAACTTTGTCACCTCTATTTGTTGTGTGTGCATGTGCATATGTTTTTATTTCCGAGTTTGTAGGTGCAAGTACCAAAATTTTTTTCTTTTTTTTCATAGAAAATGGTAGATTCCTGCATTTTTCTGTAGGATCTTTTGATGTTTTCCCTGACTTGTTTACCAGAAAGACGAGTTGTTCAAAGCTGCTGACCTGAATGGAGATGGTGTTGTTACAATTGATGAGTTGGCTGCACTTCTTGCCCTTCAACAGGAACAGTAATAACATCTTTACATTGCTAATGTTTAGAATTTCTATTCATACATATTGATTCATACATCTTTGAATCCCAGTAATTTGGATGCGTCTATTGCAGGGAGCCAATTATAAATAGTTGTCCGGTCTGCGGTGAGGCTCTTCAACTTTCTGACAAGCTCAACGCAATGATCCATATGACTCTCTGTTTTGATGGAGGAACTGGTAATCAAAAGATGACTGGAGGGTTCTTGACTGATAGGCAGGCTTCATATGGGTCAGAACTCTCATGTTTTTTAGCTTTTAACCAGACATTCTAAATAATTTATATATTCTTCGCTTCAACAGTATTCAAGTTTTTAACATTTTGTCAGATGGATGTTCAAACTAAGCGAATGGACTCATCTATCAACTTATGATGTGGGTTTGAATACTGGTTCAAGTGCTTCCCATATCGTGGTATCTTTCCTTTCTACCATTCTTTTTATGTCATGAACTCATCATAAATATCTAATGTGGAGGCCAACTCTCAAGTTGTCTGATTGTCTGTACTCTTAAAATCCTTTAATGTTCAGCAAATCCTGGTTTTAGGGAAGCCTGATATTTTTTGCAGTCCTATTATCAGTTTTTGTGGTTTTCGTTTGAGTATCTCCTAATGGTGAGCAAATGCACTAAAAGTATACGCACTTTTACTTGATATTTGCTTTAGGTGGTTGATCGAAAGACTAAGAGGCTTGTGGAAGAGTTGATTGATTCAAAGATTGTTATGTCAATGAGAGCTATTTACCAGTCAAAAATTGGACTCCATCTTATGGACCAAGGTAAAGAACTGGTCCTTCACCTCTAAAAGGCACGTGGTCGCCTTCGTGATAAATATATGTATATATATTTTTTCTACGCTTACTTTTTGAGCACCAGCTATTGTATCAAAGCAAACAAGTCTTCATTTTGGATTGATCTCCTTGATGCAGGAGCAAAAGAGATTTTGCAGAACCTTTCTGAGAAACAGGGGAAGAAAATGAACTCAGTTGAATCTGCCCAAAATATACCCAGCTTTCTCGAGTTCTTCAAGGTGTGAATTCTCTTTTTGTTATGTTATTATGTGTCAAATGGCTGCTGAGTTTAAGCCTGACACAAAATGGCTTGTGGGTTGGAGTTATAGAACTCCTGTTTGAAATGTGATATTTATATAGTGCTACAGCGCACTGTCTTAGAACTTTGATTAATATCAATAGAAAATCGATATTACTTTTGGAAATTGGGACATCATGTGAAATCCTCTATTACGCTTTATATATAACAATGGCTAGGTTGGAATTTCTTCACTAGATCTCCTTGGATTTAAACTGCATCGCCCTCCTTTTGTAAGTTTGCATGAACGCCGAAAATTGAATCATTTGTTTGCTGCAGGATCAAATAAACATGGCTGAAGTCAAGTATCCTCTGGACCATTTTAAGGTATGCAAAGGCAACTCATGATATGATTCTAATCACGATTTAATTATAAAACTGTTGCTAGTTCTTGGACTTGAGATCTATCCGAAGACGGGTTACTCTGTGACTTTCTACTGAAAAACATATTAGTTGTGGCTAGGTATAAAATAATATATAAGTGATAATGAGGCAAGTCTAAGCTCAATCCTTTGCCGGTTTTATCGAAGACGAGAAGAAAAAACCATGATAATTTGGCTCACTGTAAAGCTTGTGTTCATTTCATGGATTTGAAAGATGGTCTTTTCATTTGCAGACATTTAATGAATTCTTCATACGAGAGTTAAAACCTGGTGCAAGACCAATTGCGTGCATGGATCAGGATGATGTTGCAGTATCTGCTGCTGATTGTCGATTAATGGCATTTCAATCGGTGGATGATAGCACGCGTTTCTGGATCAAGGTAAACCTGCTTCTAGAGTAGCTGCAGTATACAGTAGTAATTCTGCAAGCTAGACATCTGCAGAATTGAATCTCTTAACATGAGTGATGCAGCTGACAACTTGCAACATCGCCTAAATGTGCTGACAGCTTACCACACCACCTAAATGTTACTGCTATTCTAAATTTTCAACTGTTTTCAATATTTTTAGGGTCGAAAGTTCTCAATTAAAGGCCTCCTTGGGAAGGATGTTGATTCCGATGCTTTCCATGATGGATCTTTGGTGATATTCCGATTGGCTCCACAGGTATGACAAGACAATGCTTTATGTCTCTCGACCATAAGCTAAAAAAATCCTAGTCGTTTTCGTTCCTTCTCTTTATGCATTTATTGATCTGTTACAGGACTATCATCGTTTTCATTCCCCTGTCTCTGGCGTCATTGAAAAGTTTGTCGATATTTCTGGAAGCTTATATACAGTATGTACTGATCCATCTGCCTTTTAGATTGAAGACTTACATTCTTCTCTTCCGTATTTTCTTATTGTTGTTACTTTTGTTCATTGTTCATCCACCTTGCTTCTCAGGTTAATCCGATTGCAGTCAATAGCAAGTACTGTAATGTGTTCACTGAGAATAAACGGACCGTTGTGATTATATCAACAGCAGAGTTTGGAAAGGTTTGTCATCTCATATAAGTCATACACCATCTTTTTTCTCTGTCTGCTAAAGCAAATTATTTTTGTAATTGTCTCTGTGCTTGATGCTATGACCTCGCTGATGCTGTAATTTATGAACGAAGCTGTATAATGAATTCTGGTCTTATCACGGAATTTGACCTCAGCTTATTGTCTGTAACAGGTTGCATTTGTTGCGATTGGAGCAACAATGGTTGGTAGCATCACCTTTGTTAGAAAAGAGGGAGACCATGTGAAGAAAGGGGACGAGGTAAGCAATTGTAAACCTATTTTTTAAAAAATTGAAAAATAGGTAATAGTTTCTTATGTAAGTAGCCATTAATTTAACGTTCTCCTTTTTCCAGCTTGGTTACTTTTCATTTGGTGGAAGCACTGTTATATGCGTCTTTGAAAAGGTTAGCTTCTAACTTTCTTTTTTTTTCTTTTGTATGCTAAATGTAAATAATAAATCTCAAAACTCTTTACCATTATCATAATACTTTATACTTAATCTCTTCAAAAGCTCTTAAAGCTGCATAATTGAAGAGTTTCTTGATTTGAAATCTTGTGACAAGATACCATACATTTTCATAATTCCGTCCCTGGATGAGTGCTTGCATCTGCATCAACCTTACCTTACCTATCACGTGACACGTATTGCAGGACTCCATAAAGATTGATGAGGATCTCTTAGCTAATAGCAGTAGGTCCTTGGAGACATTAGTTACTGTCGGAATGCAACTGGGTGTCTCCTTTCCAAAGCTTGAAAACTGTGTTCTGGAACCCTGAACTGCTTCAAACTGTGTGAGTTAGTAAAAAACTATGGGTGATCTGCTTTGGTTTGGTTTGATTTGTCAAGTTTCTCTTTTCCATCACGAACTCAGTTCTTCTTTGTTTGATGACCAATGACTTTGTTCTGTATATATAACATCAGTATGTCTCGGGAAGTGATACTTGTCGATATTTACTGTTTTTCGTAAGTTTGTTTGCTAGGTGACAATTTTACATGCAAATAGGGTGAACACATGTCTCTTTCTTTATAGCTGTCTTAATGAGGAGACTTTGTCTGTAACTCTCTCTTTCTTTTTCTCCTTCCTCCCTCTCCGTCTCCGTCTCCCTCTCCGGTTTGTAATATCATTCTCTGTTAAGTTGAATTTACTAAAAGCACAAATGGTGTGGAGAAAGGCTAAGGTGTGTCTAGCTTTGTCTCTGGTTACTGTTTTCCTCGGCGTCTCTCTTGCTGATGTCAAAGTCGGGTTCTACTCTAATACATGTCCTCAAGCCGAGTCAATCGTTAGGAGAGTTGTCTCAGGAGCTGCTCTTTCCGACCCAAACCTCCCAGCCATACTTCTACGGCTCCATTTCCACGACTGCTTTGTGGAGGTACAATGCACTATCCTCCATTCCTCCTCTTTGTACTTTCCCATATTGTTGCTATTTCCAGAGATTTAACCACTCATTATCAGGGGTGTGACGGCTCGATCCTAGTAAACAATGGAGCAATCTCTGAAAAGAATGCCTTTGGGCATGAAGGCGTTAGAGGATTTGAGATAATAGAAGCCGCCAAAGCTGAGGTTGAAGCCGCATGCCCCGGTGTTGTCTCCTGCTCAGATATTGTTGCCTTGGCTGCACGTGATGCCATATCTTTGGTAAAAAGAAAATTTAGAGAAAACAACAAAAGACCTGTCAATCTTTTTTATTTTCTTCTCCGTTGTGATGAATTCATATTACAGACGAAGGGTCCGGATTATGAGGTGCCAACTGGGCGGAGAGATGGTCGGGTTTCGAACATGTCGCTTGCTAAGGACATGCCGGAGATAAGTGACTCGATTGAGATACTAAAGGCTAAGTTCATGCAGAAAGGACTCAACGCCAAAGAACTCGTCCTTCTAAGTGGTATGTATCCCTTCTTCTTCCTCTTTTTTTTTTCTCTCTCAATCATGATTGTTTGGTGGTTTCGAGTCTCTCGAGGTTTTTGGTTCGAAGTTCAAGTTATATGAATCTCTTTTCCCGAATCTGTGATGTGTTTCGCATGTTTCGTCCGTTTCCTCTATTCTCCTTGTTGGTGGCACGTGCTTTTCCGTGCGTTACGAAATTCTGGTAGACCAAAAAAAAAAAAAACCATTTTTTGGGATTTCTCCTAGCTAAGCCAGCAGTGTTTTCTTGCTCATAAAAAAGTTTTCATGAAAATTTGGATGATGAATTTGTAAAAAAATCTTCTATTCAAAAAGATTATTATCCCATATTACCTATAATTTGCTAATTTTAAAGAGAAATTAATAGTCGCTTGTTAGAAAAAACTATTTAAGGCTTTTTTGTCGACTTACTTAGGGCACGTATTCAAGAATTTTGTAAAATTATTTCTACTACTAGACTGAGTATGTTTATGCAATAAAAGTGTTTTGATTGTCTGTCATGTTATCCACAAAATCTGGCATGGCCAATAAATGTTATGATTCTCATGAAAATTGGCCCTGTTTTACGATCTTCAGTTAATCTAACAAACGTCACAATATCTATCGTGCCGCGCTCCAGAGTAGATCTTAGTGTTAAATTATGAACTTACACGTGTTACCTAAAAAAAAGAAGAACCTGTCACAACATGCACTAGTCTAATACAGCTGCTGTAGATCACCAGTGAACATGCGTAAAAAAGAAGAACCTGTCACAACATGCACTAGTTTAAAATTGTATCATTTTAAAATTTCTAAAAGGTTATAGTTTTATTTTAGCTGTAGGAAAACCAAATATCTAACATATTTGAATGAATAATCGTCATTCAACACCTTTGAATATCCCACTTTCCGTTCGTCATGATAAATTTTCCTCCACCGTGTCAGCTGCTCACACTATCGGGACAACGGCCTGCTTCTTTATGACCAAACGGCTCTACGATTTCTTACCTGGTGGCCAACCCGACCCAACCATTAACCCGGTATTCCTGCCTGAATTAACCACTCAGTGCCCACAAAATGGTGACGTAAATGTCCGGATACCAATGGACCGGGTCAGTGAACGGCTATTCGACAAACAGATTCTGCAGAACATTAAGGACGGTTTTGCTGTGCTTCAGACCGACGCAGGTCTCTACGAGGATGTAACGACCCGTCAGGTTGTGGATTCCTATTTTGGGTTTCTAAATCCGTTCTTTGGGCCAACGTTCGAATCCGATTTCGTAAAGGCAATGGTGAAGATGGGGAAGATTGGTGTGAAGACTGGTTCTACAGGGGAGATTCGACGGGTTTGCTCGGCCTTCAATTGAGATAGTATGCAGTGTAATTTAAAGTTGTTTTTATACTCACACAAAAAAATGTTCTTATCTTTGACTCCAAAATATGTATAGGCAAATGCCTAAACTCAGTTAATCCTAAAAACAAATGGAGTATTGCTTTTATCAAAAAAAAAATAGAAAAAAACTTATAAAGAGGATGGAAAGCAAAATAGAGAGTTGAATGTTTGCATATATAATAATATAAAAAAGAAAGATATTGAAATAATAATCTAATTTGCTGTGTTGTGTATAGCGACGTCTGAAACCAATTCAAAAGTCATTTTGGGTTACATAACATTTCCCCCCACTAAAATCCTCACATCCTCGGCGTTATTAGTGCACATAAAGTTTCATAGTTTCATTAGTTTCTACCAAAAAAAGACAAACAAAAAGTTGTATTCATTCTGACTAAAAGGGCTTAAGTTCTTCCGACTCTTCTTCTTAGAATCGTAGCCCACTCAAATTCCTCGCGTTGGGCCTTCTCACAAATCTTCCCTGTCGATCCACAAATATTATAATGAATATATTTGACCTAAATCCGAGCTCAAGTAAAATGTATTTAACAGTACAGACTTTCAAACTTAACATTTCAAGATAATACTATAGATGGAGTATATACCTTCATACGGGGACGTTGATCGGCATTGAGTTTGCGAACTTGATATTGGATTTTTCTGGAGAAGACTCGGTTCCTCCGTTTCTCTTTATACCTTAGCACACATGCTTCTCTCATTCCGCTTTCTCCCAGCAAATCTATCTCACCCAACCTTATTTTCTTGATATAAGAAATTTAAGTTTTTTTTTTTTTTTGTCACTTCCTCTATTTATGTTCGCCACACAAAAATTAAAAGAATCAATAGAAGCTTTAAAAGTTTTCGAAAACAAAATAAAAAGAAAAAAATTAAGAACCACTTCCACTTTCAATTCTTCTCAGATTCAGATTCAGAGATTTATAATGAATGATTTGCCAACGATTATTAAAAAGTTTTTAAAAGCAACACTCTTTTCACTTCAGTTGCAAATACGAGTGACACGTGGCCAAAAATTAAGAGGATATTTGAAGTTTCCGCATTAATCGTTACGAGAATTAAGATAAACTAATAATATTTTTCAAAAAAAAAAACTTGGTTTCAACGGCGGGAAGGAGAGATTAGAGAGTAAAGTAACGTACATGGAGGTCGATTCCGGCGCCGTCCGAACCCAGTATCTCGTCGGAAAACGGAGATTTCTTATCCGACCAAGCCGCTAAAACCCCATCGTAGTCAAGCTTCAACAACGGACTCACTCTTTGCTCGCGGGGTTCTTCGGAGCTCTTTGATTCCACCTCCACCGGAGCCACTTTCTTCTTCTTCTTCTTCTTCTTTTTCTTGCCTCCGGCCAGCTTATCGATCGTCTCATTCTTGCTAATATCCACGACACTGGAATTGCCGTCATCAGCTGCGGCGGTTTGAATTCTCGGCGAGATCTGTTCAAACTCCACGGTTGGAAATTTATACCAGTCCTCGTCGTCGTCATTTTCCCGGAGAGCTCTCCTCAGTCCAAACATTAACTGAAATTTCCCGGCGAATCCAAATCCAGTGGAGCTTCCATACAGAGGATTCATCATCACTTCCCTGTGACAGTTACTACCGGAAAATCCAGCTTCAGTCTCTCCGTCGTTGGATTCGATAATCCCCATAAAACTATCAATGCCTTCTTCAATCTCCTCATCGAGAATCGATTCGGCGTCGAAATCTTCGAATATTCCAATCTGATTCACCTCGGAGTCATCAAGATTGACCTCTCTATGCTTGAAGAAGAGATCCTGTGTCGTTTGAATCGTGGGATTGGATAGAGAATCTGTCTTCTCGATGGAGTCACAAGGAAGAAGTAACTGAGAAGCTTCGTCGTAATCAGCGAGAGGAGATTTAATGGCGAAAGTCTGAGTTTTTATTTTCTTGGAAGAGAAGATGTTTGGGTAAGCGGTGGAGAGGAGAGCCTCCGCTTCGTCGTATGTTTGGTTCGGACGTTTCCGTGAAGTCCGTGGCCTTCTCGTGGAGATTGCTTGTGGAGGAGAATTAGTCTCGGAGATTGTAGATGACGGCGATGGAGTGTTATGTGACGGCGGCGATTTTACCAGTTCCAACTCCAAGTTATATGCGCCGCTTAGAATAGACGACATTTTTACTTCTTAGAATCTGATGAAGAACAGAGAATTTTTCCGGGAAAGTTAGGAAGCAAGCAGCAGAGCTCAGAAGAAAGACAAAAAGAAAATCTTGATGACTGATGGATTTTAAGGTTTTTAAAGAAAATTAAAATTTCAGAAAGTTTTATATAGAATCGTACGAACTCTGACTATTCGATTTGTGGGGAAGAGAAACTTGAAAGGGTTGATTTGTTTTGTGTTTTTTTTTCTCTATAGGATGATGATAAACCCCAAACCCTCTGACAAAATCTTGTTAATTGTAAATAGGTCAAAACTTTAAAGGGGAAAAACCCAATGGACATTTGAGATAAGAGAGAGATAAGGTCATGTAAGTAAGAATCGTCTTTTAGGGTAAAGAGATCTGGCACCGATTGGACTGGAAGAGTCAAGAGTGAAGAGACGGTGTGAGAAAAGAGAAAACGGTCCTTTAGGGTTTGTCAAAGTTATTTAGTCAAATAAACTGAGGCTCGGTTAAACTGGTTTTGTGAAAAAATAACATCACTTATTAGTTGCTGCCGAAACAGAGTGACAAAAAGTGGGAAAGTGACAGAGAAGGGGAAAGACTACAAAATGTAACTTCTTGGGAGAGACTGAATAGTAGTACTATATTTGTGAATTTTGAAATAAAACGAATGCAACGCAGCTTGTACCATATCGATATTAAAATACCATATTAGTCGAATTATCCGAATACACTATTACAGTTTAGTGTTCTACTTAATAAAAAATTTAATTTTTTTTTTTTTTTCCGACAATTTTTTTAATATTTCTTTGGAAAACTGTAAAACGTTAAATAGATGGTATTTTTATTAGATTAATGATATTTCACTATTTTTAACTTATCAATAATATATACCCTGAGTCATCTTTTCATAAGGTAAAAAAAAAACTCAAGATCATCTGATAAATGTTTTGAATTATATTCAGAATCATGTTTTTAAAACGTCAAGTGGATATTTAGTATATCATTTCATCATTTGAGTATTTACAATTTTCTTATCGGACGTTTCCACATGAAAGCCTAACAAGTCACCTTTACCGTGTACGTGGCTAAATCTCATTGCATGTGTTAGATTTCGTGATGACGTGTGGTGTTTTTCTTTTACTCTACAAAACTTTAATTTGGTATTGAAATGTAATTTAAGGCGCAAGAGTAAATTAAAATTCCTCTGCTTAACATATTTTCGAAATAGAAAATAATTTATAGGCCCGAATTTTAGATATAAGAGCACCACCATGTGTTGTTTCTTATATGGATGGATATATATCACTTGGAAATAAGTTTAGTCTCAGACTCCCTAGAAACCCAACGACTGGACTAAAACCCTCAACCACTAAACAAGACATTAGTATTGAGTATTGACTATAGTTTTAATTAACTCGTTATATTCTTAAATGTTAATATCAAATTAATTTGAAATGAAAATGTGACGAGGGAGAGAAAGAGAGTCGCGTGGGTATAGGGTACTAAGAAACTATTGGGCCCCTCTGATGTCATTCGGAAGTGATGTGGAAAATGGCAATCATACGTTTGCGTCATTATGTTCGATGGGGGATCATTAGAATTTCGTACATTTTCTTTATTTTCTTGTCATATATAAATGACTTTAGAATGTCACTACAATTGCAGTATTTTTTTTTTTTTTTTTTTTTTTTTTTTTTTTTTTTTTTTTGGTAACCAATTGCAGTATTTTCATATGTATCAGTAAAGATATATTCACTATCTAATCTTTCATTGATAAGTAATTAGTTTTGTCTTGTCATATACTAGATTATATTTTGATCAGTCATTTTCTTAAATATTAAACAAGACAAGACGTATAAAATTATGCGAATTTAAGCTGTATATTATATTCCCATCAGTCATTCAATATATTCGAGGAATATATAACTTAGTAAGGAGGAAAGGTGAGATTTATGATTTTATCTATAGAGCCAAGAGAGGATAAACCTGTCTGCCAACTCTGCCCACAAGTCTCCAAAGTCCGTCCCAGTACCTTTTTTTTGGTATATTCTTATGTACTTATTACACTTCTTCATATGAGAACATGTGATCTATCTTCTTCTCCTTTCCTTTTCCTCAACGTTTCTCCTTTTCAACATAATGTTAAATTTGTTTTTCAACATATGTACGATACAAATGTAAAGCAGAAATTTTAAAAGATTTGAATCTAAAACAAATAATGTTTTTTTGTAGGAGTAGCAACAACTGTCTTTTTGGTGCGGTAAATCACATCGTCATTAATTTTGTTTTAGGAGCATCAATCTAAAAGGTCTCTACAGTCTATGTACATCGGCTTTAAATTTGTGTCCTAATGTACAGTCTCTGGATAATTTTTTTTTTTGTTATGACGTTTAATTCTCGTTTGACAGCAGATGTTACATTTTCCTTTTTCTCTTTTGACGTCGCCGTAGCCGGAGATGTAACTTTTCATAGGTCTTGAAAAGAAAGATTGTTGACGTTAATACTGCTGTCACCAATAAGATATAAAAAGGAAAATTAAAGATAAAATTGCAGATAAATATGAAAGAAATTTTTGGAAAATCCAGTGTGGTAAATGTATAAGTATGGTATTAGCCTATTAGGTATGTGACCCTTGAGAGTCAATTAGGACACTGTACAAGATTGACCCAAATAGTTACAAACTACAAGTGAACGCTCCTCTTACATATTTGAATGGAGGGACCACAATAGCGTATACATACACATATGTTTTGCCTTAAATTCCTAATTTTAATTCAGCATGGGGATTCATGCAAGACCATTGCTTTCCATCTTACGGTTAATTTTTGAATCCATCTGGCCAGTGGTATCCCAAAATATGGAAAACAAACAAAACAAAAGAAAAACACAAGAACAAAACTAAAAGAGCAAGTATTAATTAAGCAACCCTTTGACGATAATATAAGAAATGGACAAAAAGACTGGAGTCGTGAAAAAAAAGTAGAAAAATAATTGTACCAATTTTGTGTATGCTAATTTTAGATGAAAATTTTAAAATAGAAGATTATTTTCATAGTTTATATATATATATATAAAGAATATAAATATAGTATTTCAACTGGTTAGACAGATGATACATGTTTGAGTGCTATGTATGATACATGGTCTAGTTTCGTATCGGGAAATATTTATTTTCTGTTTAAAATCTCACTTTAGTTTCTGATCCAAAAAATTGTATGACCGCCCTTATATAATCAAATTTTAAAACATAGATATAAAAAGGTTTTTATTAAGAAAGTTAAAAAACTAAAATACAAAAGGGACTCGCAGAGAGATAAGTATCTTCTGGGCCAGCAGATAATTTCTATGTTACGTCCCTTTCTTCTCCATTGCATATTGCATATGCTGACAAGATATATTAACTAAAATCTTCCAAATTTACGGTAAAACGAATAATACACTTCCATCTCCATTTTTGTCACTGCAGTTGCTACATGATATATATATATATCCACACTCATGATATATGATAGAGTTCGATTTTTTTTTTTTTTTTTTACATTTAGAAATGTCTAGTATTTCTTCAGAAGACATTAATTAAAAACACTAGTTTTATAGTAAATAAATGACAGACACTCACAAAAATAGTACTGAAATATATGATGGAAAAAAATAGATTCGTGATTATTCTCTATTTTTTTTGTCAAGACATATACACCTAAGGTTCAAACTATATTGCCTACATAAAGGGATAAGTGGAAACGTAATGTATAGAAACACATAAACGATTTTTTAAAATTTTTAAGAAATGTGTAAATTTTGGAAACGTAAATATACATATATATATATATATAATTATAATTAAAACTTTATAATGAAACATCAAAACCATATCTTAGAAAAAAAAAATTAAGTACTCCAATAAATACAAATCCAATAAATAAATTATATAAGGACTCCAATTGAAAGGAAAAGAAAAACACAAACTCTAAAATAACATATTGCTTATATTTAAGAATTCAAAATATTAATTAACTTTAACTGGAAGAACATTCCCTAATTTATTTGTGGGCTAGACTCTTCTAGTATTATTTGTTCGACTTCTAGGCTTCTAGTTCTCTAAATAATGTATCCGAGAAAAAGAAAACATGAGTGATTTATATTTTTAAAATGAGTTAGGTTTATTTTTAAGGTACGGAAATACTATATATATAGTATATTCTTATGTTTATAAATAATTTACCTTTTAAGTTTTTTTAAAATTATTATTTCAAATATCTAAAACGGAATCAGACGTTTCGGTCGTATTTTCAAATCAAAACTTTTAGGAATCATGAATCTTCCGTGGTTTAAAAAAAAATTATCATCCTAAATTTTCGAAATAGAAAAGAAAACAAAGGACAAAATTTCCATGCAACTCAAGTTCAAATACTTTTTTGGTATTATGTACTTATAACATAATGAACTGTTCTTTGACAAAAAAAAAAAAAAAAGTAAAAAAAAAAGGAAAACTATAGCTCATGGGCTAAATTGGTCAAAAGTGAAACTATATTAGCCGAAAGCCCAAACCTTTGAACCCAAACGACATCGTATGGATTAACAGCGCCGATCCTATAATCAGAGGTTAAATCTCTCTCTTTTTCTCTCTCTCTAACTTTTTTTTTGTGTTGCCGGTTGTAATGGCCGCCGTCGATGATTCCGTGGAGAACGGTTCTATAAACCTCCCTGAGAATGAAAACCTTATGCCGGCGGGAATTAGTGCCACCGCATTGCTTGACGAAACCTCTGGCGCCTTCCCTGAATTGAATCAACATGATAGCGTATTAGCTGCTGAGACTACTCCCCTCAATACGAACGATTCTTCTTCAGATGAGAGGTGGCCAGGTTGGCCTGGTGATTGCGTGTTTCGTATGATCGTTCCGGTGACTAAGGTCGGAGCTATTATTGGACGCAAAGGAGACTTCATCAAGAAGATGTGCGAAGAGACTCGAGCTCGTATCAAAGTCCTTGATGGTCCCATTACTACTCCCGATCGCATCGTTAGTATCTTTGCTTCAATTCACTGTATTACAAATCTTTTTGAATTTGGGGGATTTTCTATTTTCTAGGGTTTCCTAATCATTGGTAGTAAGATTCTTGAGGTGTGATTATTGATTCCCGGGGAAAGTTTGGTTTTTTTTTGGTGAAGTTGGGATGAACAAAGTTGCAATTTGATTATTGAATAGTTTTGAGTGTTCATTAAGTTATATCTTTGTTATTGGTTAGGTGCTAATATCTGCAAAGGAAGAGCCAGAGGCCTACATGTCCCCTGCAATGGACGCAGCCTTAAGGGTGTTTAGACGAGTTTCAGGGCTGCCCGATAATGACGATGATGTTCTTAACGCTGGAAGTGCCTTCTGTTCAGTGCGTTTATTAGTTGCATCTACGCAGGCTATCAATTTAATTGGGAAACAAGGATCTTTGATTAAATCTATAGTTGAGAACTCTGGTGCATCAGTTCGCATTTTATCAGAAGGTATTGTCATTTGCACTATCATTTTTACTAATTAATTAGATTTCTATGTTTGTCTTTGTCAAGTTCAGTTTATAAAACTGGTCCTGTTTCTGAAATTGTAATGCTATATAGAGTTCATGTGAGCCGACTGGATAATAATACGTAAACTGTACTTTTTGCTGCCAGAGGAAACACCATTTTATGCAGCTCAAGATGAGAGGATAGTGGATTTGCAGGGGGAAGCTTTAAAGATCCTTAAAGCATTAGAAGCGATTGTTGGACACTTGAGGAAATTTCTAGTCGACCATACTGTGGTTCCTCTCTTCGAGAAGCAAGTAAGCCTGGTTGTCTGAAATGATTTAGTTCATTGCTTTTTCTCTTATTTATGAATTATCTAAGTTTTTGTTATATTTTTCTTTAGTATCTAGCTAGAGCCTCTCAAACACGCCAGGAAGAACCATTAGCTGAAAACAAGCCATCTCTGCATACTATTTCGGCAAATTTAATAGAGTCTGATTTCTCCTCCCTCTTAGCATGGAGGGAACCTCTGTTTCTGGAGCGCGATTCTCGGGTGGAGTCACGTGTTCAGCCTTCGGGAGTTTCTATCTACAGTCAGGACCCTGTATTGTCTGCTAGACACTCTCCAGGTCTTGCTCGGGTTTCTGCTGCTTTTGTTACTCAGGTAGTTTCCATTGGATACAGCATCATCTCCTCAAAATATTTACCCTTAACACCGCTCTTACTTTTTAATTTCTTATGATCACTGCTCAAAATATGCATCTAAGCTTATGTTTGGGAACTAGTAATGACGTTTCGACTATGGGCTCTCTTACTAGGTATCTCAAACGATGCAAATACCATTCACCTATGCGGAGGATATTATTGGTCTAGAAGGAGCTAATATAGCCTACATCCGTCGAAGAAGCGGAGCTACCATAACCATTCAAGAGAGTCCACATCCTGATCAAATCACAGTAGAAATCAAAGGCACATCTTCTCAAGTACAAACCGCTGAGCAACTAATTCAAGTAAGAACACATTCCATCTTTATATACTTTGCGTGAAATGGTATTGTAAAACATACTAAGATTACACTTCCATTACGTTTACGTGCGTGTAGGAGTTCATCAGCAATCACAAGGAACCAGTTTCAGCTTCAGGGGGATATGCCAGAATCGACACTGGGTATGTACCTGCATATCCTCCTCAGCTGAGCAACCGTCAAGAGCCGCTCTCGAGTAGCTACATGGGAACAGAGACGGTGCAGTACAGACCAACAGCATACTCTCAGCTGGCGGCGGGTCCTTCAACCTACATGCCGTCGCTAACTGGGCAGACTTATGGTACGGAATATAGACCGGCTTCTGATGTTGGTGGTGGCTACAACAATTTTAATCTTTAATTGCTGTGCTTTTATGAGAGGTTTAATTCATTTCCAGATTAAATTCTGTTTATTCAGAGAAAGGCTCATTTATAATAGAGAAGGAAAGAGCAAAGTTCTAGAGTGCCTATGTAGTTGAATGTGTAATGTAAATCTAGGTTGTGCCTTATTTTTTTATTTTTATTTTCTCTTTCAGAATCGCAGATCTCGACACGTTTTACACACGTTTTAGTCACTGTCAAATAAGAACAGTTTCATGGGGTTTTTTTTTCCAGAAATTAGAATGGGTATTTCAGCTTTAAGAATTTATAATTTCTTCTTTTGTTATCTTGTTTATGGTTCCCTATACAGCAAGAAACAATACTTGCAGGGTCTATATATATATTTTCAATTTTACAGTTTCTTCGTTTTAAAAGAGAAAATATAATAAACAGAGACGGCTCAAAAATGTATTATAACTAAACAATCACATTTTTTTAGAGAGTCAGCAATAAAGAAATTAAGTGCACTTCTCAGAAATGTACCCGTTCAAAATCGACAGAATGATGAACGCTAGTTGTCTATAATGTATTTCAAGTTGGCCATAATCAAATTTTGACGTGTGGAATCATTCTAATGTCAATGAGATATTATTAATTAGAGTACCTAATATATTCCTCTTACTCGTCAAATGTCAAATGTATCGACCTTCACCCTACGCACGTCATCTAATTGAAACATCCTCTTTTTGCCAATGTCTTGCCCCTGAACTTACATATAAATATGCATTTCACGGCACTTAGAACTTCATCATCAAAACTTACAAGTAACATTCACAGGAGAGGGAAGAAAGAGCTCATCCATACAAAATGAAGGCAATCATAGCTTTGTTTTTCCTTTTCTGTTTCCTTGCTCCCTCTGCTTTGGCGCAGCTCCAATTTGGGTTCTATGGCCGCTCATGCCCTCGCGCTGAAACTATCGTTGCTAACGTTGTTGCCAACCGTTTCCGCAGTGACCGTTCCATTACTGCAGCATTGCTTCGTATGCAGTTTCATGATTGCTTTGTCAGGGTACGTATTTATATATAAGCTTCTCCTTGTGTGTGTATGGATATTTATATCATGGACTCCCCAATATAATGGATGTAACATTGAACAACGAACGTTTTGAATGGTTGTGTAGGGTTGTGATGCTTCCCTTTTGATCGACCCAAGACCCGGAAGGCCATCAGAGAAAAGCACCGGACCAAATGCAAGTGTGAGAGGCTATGAGATCATTGATGAGGCTAAGAGACAGCTCGAGATTGCGTGTCCCCGAACTGTCTCATGCGCAGACATTGTAACTCTAGCCACCAGAGACTCGGTCGCACTTGCTGGTGGTCCAAGGTTCTCAGTACCAACAGGAAGACGTGATGGACTAAGGTCAAGCCCCAGTGATGTGAACTTGCCTGGACCAACAATTCCAGTGCCCGCATCAATCCAAACATTTGCAGCTCAAGGTATGAGTGTGAACGACATGGTTACACTTATTGGTGGTGGCCACAGCGTCGGTTCTGTACATTGCAGTCTCTTCCAGGACAGGCTAAATGACCCTGCAATGGACCGCACATTGAATGCTAGGTTGAGGAACACATGCCGTTCTCCAAATGACCCATCCGTGTTCTTGGACCAAAGGACTCCGTTCACCGTGGATAACGCAATCTACGGAGAAATCAGAAGACAGAGAGGAATCCTAAGGATTGACCAAAACTTGGGTCTCGATAGATCAACCAGTGGGATTGTGTCTAGTTTTGCATCAAGCAATGCACTCTTCAGACAGAGATTTGCCCAAGCAATGGTGAAAATGGGTAGGATCAGAGTTCTTACTGGTCGTTCTGGTGAGATCAGAAGAAACTGCAGAGTCTTCAACAACGGACGTTGATTCTACACTTCCTTTACCATTATTCATTTTAATCCTTCGTTTGTTTGTTTTTATCCTTTTGTCTCTTTCAAATAATCACCCAAAAATTTGTTTTTCTGGTATCATATTGTATGTTTTCTCCTTAAAATTGATGTTCGTTTCATTTTGTAATTTTTAACAAGTATTTATGTGATTAATTATGTTTTATTTTATTTTATTTTATGTTAATTTATTTTATTCTACTCATGTTAATCTAGCCTGTACTAGGGTTTAAAATATATGGTTTAGGATTTAGTTTGACAGTTTACAGTTTAATTTGATGATGTATGTATACTAAAATGAACAACAACCGTGACCAAATGTACGTCTGGTATATCGTGTACGTATGTAATTCATGAATTTTATTAAGAACATTTTTGTCCTTTTCCAGCCACTTTGACAAAATTTGAAGACCTTTTCTGACTTTGAAAAAACTAAAAAAAAAAAAGTCGGAAAATGATATTTTGAGCAAATTGCCTTTCTTTTTCATATAATGCTGATTTGAGTGAACGAGTTAAAACAGATTTTGAGACTGAAGACGAGGAAGAAGTGTATTAGTCTGACTAGCAAGAGACAAGGCAATCAAACCTCCACAACTTGATGAAGTATATTGCTTGATTAGTTTCAAAAGATGGAATACCAAATGAACCTTATGATGACTATCAAGTTGCAGAAAGAGACAAGTCATGTTGGGACAAGAAGCTATTAACAAGGGAAGAAAAGACGAAATTTTTACACAAAAATTAGACATTTATTGTTCTTTCATAGAAAAACTAGAGAAGTGCAAACTCTTTGGTCTCTTATAGAAAAACCAGAGAAATGAAAACACGTTGGACGTAAGTGGCTGTATAAAAGAAAACCGTATATACCAAATGTGAAAGAACCAAGATTCAATGCAGGAAAATTTGGGAAAAGGGATTTATAAAGAGAACGAATCAACTATACATAAGATTTTTTCACATGTAGGATTAGATTATTTCTCTCCATATATATATAGAAACACATCTTATATTGAGTTTGAACAACTTGATGTCAAAATGGTCTTTACTTCATGGTGAACTGGAAGAGAGGATTTCCATGACACAATTAGTGATGTTAATATGGGTTTGTAAACCCATTTAATAAATGGGTATGTTAAAAGAATATGAACCCATTTAAATCCATTTAGTAGATAAAATTATATGGGGTTAAATGGGTTTACCCATATAGACCCATTTATTAAATGGGGTTTAACAAAAATAAATGGGTACCCATTTAAACCCATTTATATATACATAAAAGAAGTTATATTTATAATTAAAAATTAATTATGGTGGGAAAATATTAGTTTGACGAGAAAACATAATTCCGTAATTTAACGAAAAACACGATTTTGACGGAAAACATAGTTTTAACAAAAAAAAATGTTGCGGAAGATAGAGAAAACATAATTTTGGCGGGAAAACGTGGATTTGGCGGGAAAACGCGATTTTGACGGGAAAACATGATTTTGACTGAAAAACGTTATATTGGCGGGAAAACGTGATATTGGCGGGAAAACGTGATTTTGAAAGGAAAACACGATTTTGACGAGAAAAACATGATTTTGACGGGAAAACATGATTTTGGAGGGAAAACGTGATTTTGGCGGGAAAACGCGGTTTTGACAGAAAAATGTGATTTTGACGGGAAAACGTGATTTTGACGGGAAAACGCGGTTTTGGCGGAAAAACGTGATTTTGTGGGAAAACGTGATTTTGGCGGAAAACGTGATTTTTGACGGGAAAATGCGATTTTGGCGGGAAAACGCGGTTTTGGAGGGAAAACGCGATTTTGGCGGGAAAATGTGATTTTTGACGGGAAAATGCGATTTTGGAGAAAAAACGGGGTTTTGGCGGAAAAACGTGATTTTGGCGGAAAAAGTGATTTTGGCGGGAAAATTTGGTTTTGGCGGGAAATCCGAGAAACATGGTTTGATACGAAAAAAGAAAACACGGTTTTGACGAAAAAATGTTGTTTTGGTGGAAATGCGGTTTTGGCGGGAAAATGCGGAAATCATGGTTTGTTAAAATTAAATATAGAAAAAGTTAACAAAATATAATTTTGGCAAAAAATTTGGTTTTAGTATGAAAATGAAATTTCGCACTTTTAGCGGAAAATTTTATTATACAATTTTGGCGGAAATTTTTTAATTTTAAACAATAATAGTGATTTAATTTTAAACAATAATAATGAATAATTTATTTATTATATATAGTTTAGTGGGTTTAAATGGGTTAGTGTTATTTAAATGGGTTTAAATGGGGTGGATTTAAATGGAAAGTAATGTTAAATGGGTTTAAATGGGTTGAGTTTAAATGTGGTGGGGTTAAATGGGGTGGGTTTACCCATATTAATATCACTAGACACAACCGAAAGACTTTTTATCCAGAGGAAATGAGAGTAAGATATATATATATGATTGCTGAATAAAATCTTTATATGGTTTAAAGCAAAATTCTACACAGTAGAATCACAAATTCTATATCAGAAAACAAGTACATTTTTTTTTAAAGAGTCAGCATTAAACAAAATCCTCTTCTCAAAATAGAATTGATACTTTCGAAATCAACTCAATGTTGAAAGGAAGTTGTTCAAAATATATTCCAAGTTGGCCATAATCAACCTTTGACGTGTGGAGGACGAACTCTAACATTTTTTAAATGAAAATATTAAAAGTATAGTTTATGAGTTAAAATAGTATTCCAAAGTACTATTATATACCCATTTAGATGTATTTTAAAAAAAAAAAATTAAAGGTCCCAATTTGTTTACATATTAAAAAAAGAACAATTTAATTATGTTTTTTTGTTTTCCTGAATTGATCTCATGTGAACATGCTATAAATGCCCCTGATCCTAGGCTAGTTTGAACTGGTCAGATTGAAGGAAAATTGTCAACGGAGTCAAGATTCCATAATGATATGTTTTTGCTAGAATAGGTGTGTATCTTCCAAATTAATCATCAATTCGATCTAAGACAAAGAACCGAATTCATATATAAGCTAATGTAACTTTAAGTCCGGCATCCGAATTTAAGCGTCATAATATATCCAGCACTAGGAAACCTTTTAATCCGGTGTCAGACTCATATTTATAATACTTATGCATGTTCTTCCATCTGTATTTGTGTATTTGCATTCAAAATGGATGATATTACTTTTTGCTAAAATTTCTGGTCAAAATGGATGATATTGGCTAAATAACATGCATGTAAGAACCCAAAATGTATCCAAATGCATTCATAAAACCATCTATATATGTGATGCTGAAACATGAAAATCTTAGCAATCAAGACACCTAAATTAATAAAATGGGTTTACATCAATAATCACACCAGTATTCAACGTTATCATGCGTGGATTATCAGGAGAGAAAAATAAATCCCAAGAGACTTCAAATTTCTTGCTGAATAATAATTTTTTCTTTTTAATTTGCAAAAACCATGGATGAAAAAATTGCAAACAAGTTGATTTATTTTTTAATAAATATCATGTTATTTTTTTTCTGATACCACAATATATATTTTATATTACGTTTTTCCATAAATCATATGCAGAAAAAATAAACTCCTTTTTATTATTTTGCCACCTTGTGATTTTTTTTTTTTTTTTTTTTTTTTTTTTTTTTTTTTTTGCTATAATTAGCAAATGAGACATTTTTTAGAGGGAAAAGATGATAAACTGAAACGCTTCCGAAAAGGTATATCACAAAACAATTGCTTATCTTAATAAGCACGAAACTAAATCTACTTCTCGAAAAAGAAATGGTACATATATAACCTTTCAAAATCGACAGATTGTTGAAGGCAAATTGTTCAAAATATATTCCAAGTTGGCCGTAATCAATCTTTGGACGTGTCAAGGACGATCTATCGCATTTTGTATAAAACATTGATAAAGCACAACTGGTATATATATATATATTCCTTCAAACCATCAACTTCTAATGTATCTACCTTTGCCCTACGCACGTTCTCACAATAGGAAACATTCTCTTTGCCAATGTCTTTATAAATATGTATCTTTGGGCACTTGGACTTTCATAACTAACACACTCCAAAAGCATTTTCTAAGTTTTCACAGGAGAGGGAAGAAAGAGCTCATCCATACAAAATGAGGGCAATCACAGCTTTGTTTTTCCTTTTCTGTTTCCTTGCTCCCTCTGCTTTGGCGCAGCTCCAATTTGGGTTCTATGGCCGCTCATGCCCTCGCGCTGAAACTATCGTTGCTAACGTTGTTGCCAACCGTTTCCGCAGTGACCGTTCCATTACTGCAGCATTGCTTCGTATGCAGTTTCATGATTGCTTTGTCAGGGTACGTATTTATATATAAGCTTCTCCTTGTGTGTGTATGGATATTTATATCATGGACTCCCCAATATAATGGATGTAACATTGAACAACGAACGTTTTGATTGGTTGTGTAGGGTTGTGATGCTTCCCTTTTGATCGACCCAAGACCCGGAAGGCCATCAGAGAAAAGCACCGGACCAAATGCAAGTGTGAGAGGCTATGAGATCATTGATGAGGCTAAGAGACAGCTCGAGATTGCGTGTCCCCGAACTGTCTCATGCGCAGACATTGTAACTCTAGCCACCAGAGACTCGGTCGCACTTGCTGGTGGTCCAAGGTTCTCAGTACCAACAGGAAGACGTGATGGACTAAGGTCAAGCCCCAGTGATGTGAACTTGCCTGGACCAACAATTCCAGTGCCCGCATCAATCCAAACATTTGCAGCTCAAGGTATGAGTGTGAACGACATGGTTACACTTATTGGTGGTGGCCACAGCGTCGGTTCTGTACATTGCAGTCTCTTCCAGGACAGGCTAAATGACCCTGCAATGGACCGCACATTGAATGCTAGGTTGAGGAACACATGCCGTTCTCCAAATGACCCATCCGTGTTCTTGGACCAAAGGACTCCGTTCACCGTGGATAACGCAATCTACGGAGAAATCAGAAGACAGAGAGGAATCCTAAGGATTGACCAAAACTTGGGTCTCGATAGATCAACCAGTGGGATTGTGTCTAGTTTTGCATCAAGCAATGCACTCTTCAGACAGAGATTTGCCCAAGCAATGGTGAAAATGGGTAGGATCAGAGTTCTTACTGGTCGTTCTGGTGAGATCAGGAGAAACTGCAGAGTCTTCAACAATGGACGTTGATGATACACTTCCTTTACCATCGTTCTTGGAGAGATCCAAAGACTGAGCGGAATCCTATGTTTTTTTTTTTTTTTTTCTTAAAAATAATCATATCGGAAAGTGTACTTTTTCCGGTATCATTTCATTTCTTTTTTTTTCCCTAAAAACTGATTCGCGTGTTGCATGGACTATATATTGTTTCTAATATTATTTGCTTTTTCAGCTCTCTAGCGTTCTTGTTGTTTTTGTTTTTTTTTCGCGCTTACGTCTTAAATCTATAACGTTTTGGATAACAATGTTTAATGAATAATGGCTCAGTAACCCGTTTTCAAAACCGTCTTAAAGTCCAATTTCTTTGTAAACAGAATCACAAGCAATATTTTATGTGTTATAAGATGAGAAATATGGGTTTTGGTGTATGTTTTTAACTGTTATCATCCACGAAAATTGTCTGAAGAAAATGCTTTCGGGTTCATGAGATACTTACTCGTTGAGGGGCATAGTGGTAAGTGACTTGTCAAGCAAAATCTGGTTCTTGGCTGCTCTATGAAGAAGATAGTTTCCGTTTAAGGATCTCATTCTCTTTTCTCAGTTTCATTAGCTTCTGTTTCAATGTCTCAACCTGTCGATTTGATGTTGTATCCCTCTGCTTTTCGACTATATTAGTCCTACTAATAAGCACTGCAAAGAATAAAAAGGGGGTCTGCAATTTAGTTTTTCAACATAGTGTGAATTAAGAAGTTATGTGAACTCGTTAGTCTTGCTAATGAAACCTGAAACCAAACTAGATCATCTCAATAAAATTGTAATTTTCCAAGGCTGAGTTAGTGAAGAGGAAGAAACTCTTACATTCTTTCTGCAGACTCTGAAGTTTGTTACTGATATCATTTTTCTCTTCTTGTTCCATTAGAAGACAGTCCTTTAGATCCTGAATCTCGAGTTCATCTATCAAATATATAATTACATTAGGAAGCCATGTGAATGCCGTAATGAAAACACAAACTTAAGCACTTTGGAGGACAAGGTGGCCGAGTCTTACACTTGCTTTCCACTTCAGAAACTACTCGATCCAGCTTCTTCGACATTGCTTGAATATGCGATTTGGTAGCTGTCAAGTCTTGCCGAAGCCTATCAATTACCATATCGTTTGTTGCTTTCTCAACCATAAGGCTTCTGAACGTAAAAGTTGTGTTAGTTAACTAAAAAGATGAGATGCACTGTTAGTTGAAATAAAGTAGTAAAATGTGCTTTTGCCTGATTTTATTCTCTAGCTCTTCAACCTTTGTTACATGCTTTTGCCTAAGCGATTGCAAAGCATTCCTATGTTCCTGCCAAAACAGATATGTTTTAGGAACAATCCAAGCATCATCTTCAGTTTCAAACAACAATAAAATTCTTCATGCTGACAAAAGTGTATGGTGGAGATGTAAAAGCTCACATTTTCTTTGCTTTTGAATTCACCATTCACTCTCTTGAGTTCTTCTTTCAAGCAGTGGCACTTGGTTCGATGCTCAAGCTGTACATATCTCCAATATAGAAAAGGAGAGAACGCTATTGCTTTGCTCACAAAAACAAAAACTAAAAACTAAAAAAAAAAGTCAGGATTCAAGCAGAAACGGACCTGATCAGCAAAATTGTTTAGGGATTGTGTATATAGCTTCTTCAGCCTTTCATTCTCTGCAGTTTCCTCAATCAAGTTAAAAACAATTAGATACCTCAAAAAGCACTTAACACTAGCAACTGTAAAGATTACAAAGCTAAAACTAAACACCATTAAACAAAAATCAACAAAACCTTCTTTAAAAGTTTTATTACTAATCTCAAGAGCCTCTCTTCTACTGGTTTCCACATTGCTCTTTGATCTGTAAACGTTGATCTCATTCATCCCGCTTTTGAAATCCTGAGAGAGAGACGAAAACGAGTTATGTATATTTGAAATCTGTGTGAATTTGCAGTAGCAGTAACACAAAAAATTTCAGAATATTTCTCCATTTGCCAGAAAAAAAGCTCAGACCAGAACCTTCATCTGTCCTTCGTGGAGAAATACAACAAGAGGAGATCATAATTTCCAGGTTTCACTTTCAATAGAGAAGGAGACATAATCGATTTGATTCGAGATGATAATCGAATTGAGTCTACTACACTAATTCTGTTTTTCCTTGTATCGAGAAACAAAACAGAATAGTGAAAGCAGCGCAAACGCAAGAACAAGAGATCGGAAACAGAGTACCGGGAAACTCACCTCGTAGATCTGATCGAAACTAGAAAGAAGCAAATTCATCTGCTCTTCGCTCGTTGCCGCCATTGATTTGAGTTTTTCTTTTTTTTTTCGAGTGCGTATAAGCGGGAGATATTAGAAAGAAAGAAAAAGGAAAAAAACGTCAGGGGCCTCAAATTCGAGGGGTGTTTTGGTAAATATGTCGATATCATCGTCTGGCTCGTTTTGGGCTACACTTGCAGCCCAAATTCATCGGTTTGTTTTAAAGCAACATTAAAAATTTACCAGGTGCGAAATAGTACTAACAAAAAGGAAAGAAGAGGAATCGAACTCGAGGACAACGGGGGTTGAGAAGCCATGAATTACCACTTGGGTTTGTAATTTTTCTTGGTTAATGTATACAAAAATAATATATATTTAGATTTTAGGTTATAACTTATACAGATTAAACATAGATTAATTGGTGAAGGCCGGATTTTAAAACATGACTTCTGATGATATTATAAAATTTTACTAAATTAATTGAATATTAAAATCTAATTTCAATATTATTTTTTTGTGAAGTGTACACTTTAAATGAAAACAAATAGAATAGTGATATAATACTTGATTCTCAACTAACATACCAATTTATCTAAAAATAAATTAAATTTTTGAAACAACTTCTGATATATTATCTTTTTGTGTTTGGTCAAACTATATATTACCATTTAAGTAGATGTTTTCCAGTCAAAGTAGATGTTTTTGAAACAACTTCTAACATATTACATTTTTGTGTTTGGTCAAACTATATATTATTATTACCATATAAATAGAGGTTTTCCAGCTAAAGAGATATACATAAATAGATTTGTTTCCTTATGTTATCTTTTAATTTAGTAATACTACTAGAGTTTAAAAAAAAGTCAACATGTAAGATTTGTTTCTTTATATTTGAATTAAATTATTTCTTCTAAAATTTTTCTAAATTAGTCTCCTATGAAAATGTACCACACTATAAATAGATCGATATGCATATAGTATAAAATATACTCTCTTTTTCAAGATGTCTTCAATTCCAAATGAGTTCAATCCTTATGGTGATTATACTATGAACCATACGGGTTTTGTTCCCATCCAAATGAACCCAAATTTGAGAAACCACCAGTCTATAAACGTTCCATCAATGGTCGTTACTTCTAACAACACAAACTATACTAGTTTGTGTTCTCCTCCATCTTCTGCTTTTGCTTGTTATCATAATTCACAAGTTTCTTCATCATCCTTAAGAACCAACAATTCACATGTGGTTTATCAGTCGAGAAGCAACATCATTTCTCCTTTCAGCATGCCTTGCATGTCTCAAATCTCAAGTTCTATTGAACTTTCTCAAGTTTCAATCACCGAGACTATCACAAAAAGGTGCATTACTATTGTTCCTACAAATAATATGGCGACTGTCCAAAATGATAATGAGCGTTTCAAGCGTGTCATGACTTCTGATCCAACGGTTTGGAATTCTACACCTCACCTTCCAAATATCTCTCATAAACACTATGAAACCTTCACCCCTAAACCCATCGATTACTTTTTTCACAGCAAAATTCTTCATATCATCAAAATTTAGAACGGTTTTCATCATCTCCAAAACATCATAATAAGCCATATGTTCCCAGAGGTAATCGAGTACCAGTGAAAGACGAAAGAAGTGAAGACGGTGAAAATGATGGTTGGATACATAAGCTACCCTATGAAAAAGACGCTTCATTTATATGTCTCAAGTGCAATGCTTTGTTTCATACTTCACAAATATTGGCTGCACATATGGGATCGATTCATTGTAAGGATGAGGCTAATGAAGAGAGAAAGAAAAGACGTAAAGTAAATCACTAGGGAGATCGATGAAAGATTTTATAAGATCGAGAAGACAAATCAGAGAACAAATTTTCAGAAGAAAGCTGAGGAAATAGAGAAGAAATAAGTGATTATGAAACTCTTCAATATCATGTTATTGGTGAAAAGATATCTATGTAAAATTTAGTTTTAAGAAAAAAGATTATCTGCTTTATTAATGTTTTTTTTTCTTGTCTATTTTCAATTTGGATCTTTTTTCAATTTTCAGAAAGATGAGAAAAATTGGTGAAAATGTAGGACACTTAAAACTTCATTTTTCATTAGGCAATAGTAAATTAATGGTAGATTTGTGTTATTGTGGTTAAGATACATCAAAGAGTTGCGAAAAATAGAAAGAACGAAAAAAAAAGAAAAAAAAAATGCAGAGCGGCGGATATCAATTAGAGTTTTAGAAGAAGATGATGATAGCTCTCTCTCTCTCTCTCTCTCTTCGCTCGTTTCTATCTTTCAGAGAGAGAGATTTTCATCTTTTGTGTGTAAATATTTCCGATCGACTGTCGGATTCAATCTCTGATCAAGTATCTGATAAATCGTCGGCTATATGCTGATCAATAAATTCCGGTTGTTATGCTGGTTTCTACTTCCGACTCTATGTCGGTTTTTGTTTTTTTTTTCATTCTTATGCATACATGGTTAAAAGCCAAGATTCAATAGCTGGCGAGAAACTTTCTTCAACTCATTCATATGCTCTGATTTTCTTCACGCCGAAGAGCAATATAATCTTTGATTCTCTGTTGATGGGTCTTAAATAAAGGTTGTGAAGTGAAGTGTCCAACGCGTCGAGAAGATTGGAGATGGGATAACCACAGAGGTGCTGAGGGTTCATATTGAAGCTTATTGAACATGTTCTGCTTAGGGATCCCAAATAGAACTGAAGAAAAAGGCTGAATCGACATGGACACGTGTTTGCTTAACATTATTGTGTTTGACCCTTTAATTTGGGCTTGCATGTGGGCTTAACTTGTATTTTAAGATTGTATGTTCACTTCGATTTTATTTGTAACTTACCCATTTTGGACTTAATGCAATGAAGTAATTTGACTGTTCAAGTCGTACCAACCATAGTTTTTTTACATTTTTTTATAAATTTTAATTTAAGTTTTCTTAAGGTCCATCAAAACTTAGGATCATCCCTCCCATGTTACAAAATTTTTTTTTGGACCGGTCTCTAATAGATAGTATTGTATTTTAGCTTTCATAATAATACAAAATCCCCCAATTTAACAGTAAAATCAAATTATGCAACTTTTGTGTGTAAACAGGATTTTATATATTTAGTAACAAAACTCTATTCCGTGGTTTTTATATGAAATGAAAATCTGCATGATCTAGCGCCAAAAGAAAATTCTATAATTGATCGTCAGAACAGAATGCACGATTGTATCCGATACAATGCCATGAGGGCAGCTGTGAAGAACCGGTTTACATCAATGGCATCAAACATTCATCCCTATTTCAGTTCTTTTGACTATTTACGATGTCTTCTATTCTTCTCTTCTTCTTTTCTTACTTTTATTACTCTATTTTGCTTTTTTTTTAAACGAATATCTACTATCTATTTTTTTTTTTTGGTTGATATACCTGTATTATTTACCATCTACTTTATCCTAGAAAAACAATAATTTCTAGAAAAAATAACATGAAACAATAAATAATATTTTATATTTATTTGTTTCTCAAATATATCCAAGAAATTAACTATATATAGATTTGGAAGCATTTGATTTCTAATTTTTAGTTCCTATCTACAAAATAGAAACAGCTTTACACGATACATGTGAATACGTAAACCATATTTTACTCAACAAAAACGAAATGGAAAGATTGAAAAAAATAAAAAATAATAATGAAAATATGTATTCAATAAAAAAAAATATCTGTTTTACGTGATTTATAGTTTTATACCGTCTTAATAGTTCAAAAAAATATGTATTCAACTAAAAAATATATTTTCTACGTGTTCTATACCATTTAAATTTCGGAATACAAGTTTCCTTAACATTGCTGTCAAGTGGTTAAATCGTAGTTTTCAGATGCTATCAAAATAAGATATTTATAAATTAATTAGAGGATAATAAAGCAATGGCTATATATTATGGGTACTGGGTAGGTATGTCTTACAAGCCAAATATACTTGCGAAAAAAAAAATGGTAAAGGTACTTGCAAATTTGCAAGTAACAAATAAACAAAGGGTAACTAATTAATTAAATATTTTGGACTAACAGATCAACAGCTTAGCTATAAGCCTAAAATATGCGTTTTAAATATATAAGCTCTCTCTCCTATCAAGTATTAAACTTCTAATTTTGTAGATGCTCGTAAATATTAAAAACCTACGGTCAACTTCCGTATGAATTCTTTATCAAAAAAAAAAAAGATTATGTCAGGTATTTGAATGGAATCTTCTGGAGGAGAAACACATAGCGATCCAATATCAAATATTCTATGTATTTTGAGCTAAATAACCTATTATTTAATAAGAGCAAATAGCAAAATTTATATAAAAGTAATTATAGAAGAAAAAAGTGGTTTCCGATAGACACATTAATTAATCACACAACAAAACAATAATTGCAAAGAAAATAAATTGATGGTAGCTTGGCTCGTACCTTGCATGTGCTCATTATTTGCCAAGTGCCAGATTCTGTGGGCGCTTATACCTAAACCCATCTCACTGTTTTTTGTTTTCAACACAAATTAAAGATCAGGTTTTATAACAAAATAAAAATAAAACAAAGAATAATTAGTATTGTTAATTATATTTGTCTTTGTGGTGTAATTTATTAGGAACTCACATCATATACCAAAAAAAAAAATATTAGTTTCTTTCCATTTTTTATTAATTGATTTTTAGTTATAAATTTATGCATTTAGTATAACAAGCCACATAAATATAATCTATCTTAAAAATATATGTTTCGGTATAAAAAATGAACAAAAGAAAAAAAAATTGTTTCAAAAACACATGCTACAGTCATATATGAGATTGTGAAAAAAACCAAGCCACCGTTTAACGCCATTTAATACAAAAGAAAATTTTGGGGTCACTTAGTTAGACTTAGTTCCTATTCTATCGTAATGATCCTTTTTTCTTTTTATTTTTATGTCCATTTTATTTTTATATTTTTTCCCTTTATAATTGATTATAAAATTTGAACAAAATAATTCTAAACAGAATTTAGATTTATCTTATATATGGAAAAGAACTTGCACTACTCCTACTTTCTTCAACGATTGAAGTATTGAAGTGAATATTTTAAAATATTAAAAAAATTTCCTTTTTATTTTTTTCTTAAACTCAAATAACAATACCTCTAGTGAGGATTATTTTAAATTTCTTAAATGATTTGTTGGTTTACAAACTATTTTCTATTATTTAAAATTTTTTACTTTTTAGGTATAATTTAAATTTTAAATTATGTTTTATGTTTCACGTAATTTAAAATTTTTGCTCTGGGTTGCAAAAATCATTGGATCAGTTCTGAAAAAAAACCAACACTAAAATAGTAAAAATATATGTAATTGTTGAAAACATAAAATTACTTATAATTAAAAAGTTAGATTTTGAGTTCTAATAGACTATTACTCTATGTCTCTCTTTATCCTATTTTATTAAATATTTTGGCTGAAACACACATATTAAATCATCTATTTTTCTTTATAAAAATATTATTTAATGTTTTATTTTAAATCCATTTAATCTTAACTTTTGTATACAAACCTACAAAATATCTAATAAAATAGAAAAAAAGAAAAAAAGGCTAAACCATCTAATAAACTAGAACATAGAGAATAATACATATTGATGATATGATCAACTGAAAAGATTTGTAGTTTGACACAAAAAGCAAATTGTAAATATGCGTAATTCAAAATCCAAACTAGATAAGGTTATGAAATTACCATATTTATCTTTTGAAAATTGTAGTTGGTCCCAGAATATGAGGTCATAGCCATGACTTTATATATGATTTAATTCCAAGTTTCAAAATTTGAAGTAATTCACGAAGACTTGTCTTTTTTCCACCAAAAGATAAGACGATTATCTTCAACTGAAAATATAAACCGCCATAGTACTACGTTTGTATTTTAATATTTGGGAAAAAAATATTATAAAACATAATACCAAAAAGAATCATCAAATCTAGTAACTTTTATTTGTTTATTATCAATTAGGTCGAAGCCTAGTTCCAGCTGGTCTACTCGTTGATGATTTGGGTTTTAAACAAAAAATCGAAAGTAGAAATGAATTTACTTTCATTATGCTTTGGGTCAAACTGTCATTTAACCAGTAATAACAGGTTTACAAAGTCTAGTGAGTTTAAACTAATATTTTTAAAAAATGAATTGAGTAATTCACAAATATATTTAAAAAGGTATAACAATAATCTTCGGGGGATCCAAATTTTTTAAAAGTTACCCATGTATCATGATCCAAAAAAAAATCTACAAAGTTGATCATATTATTGGCTCATGATACATGTACTATACTACTATGTAAGTGCCGAAATAACAAATCTTTGGTTATGAAATAACTAACTGATATAAATTGAAAGAAAACAAGACATATCGTGGCTAACATAGTGTTGATTAAGAGATTTATTATATAGATGACATCTACTATTAGTAAAGATGTTTTGAAGTACTTCAGTTTGTACGAAAGAAGAAAATTTGCAGAAAGTGTGACGATTTTTATTGTAAAGTTGATGTGTGTATGAAAAGTAGTTTACGGTAACTTGTGATTTAGTATACTACAACAAATTCTGTATTGCATATAATTCTTTTCCAAAAAGGTCCTATTTAAATATATTAAAACATGTGTAAAAGATGGATAAATATATGTATTTTTTTTATAATATGATTACTTTTGATATCTTTGCTAAATCGATAGTTTTACTTATCTTGGCCGGGGACATTCTTCTCTTAATCGTTAGCCTATGTTGGTGTACGTGTTATATGGATGGTGTAGGCACATGTTCACGCATACGTATTTGCTTTGTGGATAGTTGGTATAAATGATTGTGTGGACATGTAGGTGCCTAATCGTCCATCAAAAAGTATCACGCCAATTTTAATAGACCAAACATCTCTAAAATGGCCAAATATCCTTTTGTCGACCAAACATCTATCGAAATGTTCTATATATATCTTCAAAAAAAAAATTGTTTCTCTACTGATGTACCGTACATTAATCCGTAATTATATTTGTGCAAACATAGATTTGATAAACTCCAAAAAAACAAAAAAAATCCAAATACATATGTTAATCAATCAAAATTATAAAATTATGACTTATCCGACTTTACTAAAATTATCAATTAAAAATGTACTTTAGACGGTGCAATGAAAACCACCTTACATATGATTTTTTTTTTGTTTCTTAAATGTATATTTGCTTTTTAACAAACGAAGAAAATCGGGTGGCGCGACTTGCGAGATTCGCGGGTACCTAAACGGAAAAAAAAAACCAAAAAAAACAAAGTCCACCCTTTGAGAAAAGTTGACTATTCTAATTGAGACGTGAAATACAGCTATACGGGGCCGTACCTTCACCTCGCTTCTTGGACATATCTTTTATTTTATTTTAATTCATTTCTCGTACATATATCATCACATATTAATAATATAAGTAACACATTAAAAATAATCGTACCAATCTGTATTATAATGTCGTAACAGTGGATGACAAGGCTCTACCAAATATCATGCTAACATATCCTTTAAATTTAGTCTTGTGTCTACTCATATATTTGTTCATAAATGTATTATATTAGTATTTCATATATATATAGGTGGGTAAACTATATATGGCGGAGCCATTTTAGAAGAGAGTGGGGTCAAGTGACCTGTGTGACCCCTATAAAATCTATCAGACTTTGTTGTGGGTTAAATTTTATGAGTTGATTTCAGGGTCACGAGTTCAATTCTTATATGTGTCTCATTTTATTAAATTATTTGTCCTTTTTCTGACATGTTTAGTGTTTTTTGCCTAAAAAGTTACAAACTAAAATTTCAAAGCTAGGGCACATGATATTGTTTGTCTATAGTTTTATATTACACCAGATATTTTAAGAAACACTAAAACACTTTGGATATAAATATATATATATATATATATATATTATATAACCATAAAGTTAGATATATTTTTACTTCATAACCATTAAACTGGATATATAAATATACAAAGTGACAAAAAAAAAGTAAATAGAGAGTGAGACAAGAAAAAAATCTATAGAGAAAGAGACAGAGATAGAGAGAGAGAAAATAAAGTTTTCAACGCCAAGCTCTATCTCTTATCATCCGTACATATCCTCAATTTCGATCTTCAACTCCATTTCAATCTTCAACTCTCCTCCCTTCAATATCCTTTTATAATTATATAAGTAGGCCATATTTTCTACTCATTTATAATACATCTTCATAACCCCTCTCTCTCTCTCTCTCTTCGCTCTCCGTGGGTTGTACTTTAATCATATATGCAAATACACATAGACATAGGAAGATATGATGGGTTACGAGCAGATGAATCAGATGACAATGACTACAACGACGATGATGAAGAATTTCAATAAGGTGAGACCAATCAATACTCCACAGAAGAAAATCACGAGGAGAAGTGTCTCGGCCATTGATGGTGGTGCTGCAGCTGCGGCAGCTAGAGAAGGAGATCGCCGTCGGAATCTTGAGACTCTCGATCTTAGCGGCATGTCCTTGGCTTCTCTCTCGGCCTCTTCTATCAACTTAGCTTCCATCTCCAAACTCGATCTCTCCAACAACAATATTCAGGTATATTTATTTATGTTTGATCTTATTCATATAAATTTCTGAATTTGCATCCTGATTAATTTTTGTTTTTATCAATTGTAAGATTTTACTAATTAAGAGTATATATCTTGGACCTAAACACTTTTTCTTATGGGAATATCTAGCCATATTTAGTCATTATTATATTATATATTGAAGAAAAAAAAACTTAACAACGACCTATAAACCCAAATGTTTTTTTTTCTCTTTTTTTTTTTAATTAAAAACTTTCAGAACTACTTCAGCTCTAAATAAATTATAGTTTTCACATTATCTTTTGGAAAACGTGGTCCTTTCATATTTAACTTAGAAATATATTTTAAACTAAAATATATCTATTTAGCAAATTAAAATACGTGAGTACTAGTATTCGTCGAGAGTCAAAGAGTTATTTTTTGGGGTTTAGAGACTCGAGAGGTGAACTATGATATAACTCTTATTTATACAAAAGAAAACTATGATATAACAGGCCTTGAATTTGTGGCGTAGTTAAATGAGTTTAATTAAAAGTCGTGGGCTCTAATTAAATCACAAAAGATCGTTGCTAACAAAAATAAAGAAAAGATCGTACAGAAAATGAGGCAAGGAAACTTCCTCTTGCTTTTGCATGATTAGTTAGAGATACAAACTGAAAATCTGCTAAATGATATATATGAACACATAAACTAATAAACTTCATATTAACATAGTCTGTACGTATTTCATAATAAACAACGAAGGTATGTTGGTCAATGTTGTATTCCTTAATTAATCATCTGTAACTTTTGTCACTTTCTGTTTTGTTTATTACATGGAAGAAAAACTTAATTAGGTTCTTATTATGTATAACAAGACAAAGGATAAACGTTACGAATTCGACAAAATTTTCCACAAGTACTGGACTAAAAAACAAAATGAAATACTTCCAGAAATTTAAAATCATCACTACTTGCATATATATAGGTTTGCGTACACGTATATATGTGTGTATATGTAATATATGTATATCTTTATAGATATAATATGGTGGACAACGCTGAACGCTTAGCACACAGTTTTCTTTTGGTCAACTCGAACCTTATGAAGCATATTCGTTTTTATTTACTCGACGTGTCTGGGTTCATAAGCAATTGAGCTACAAGTGTTCGTTTTTTTTCGGTTACATAATTAGTAAATAGCATTAAATATGAGTCCATCTTAACATTTACATACTTCTCTCTTTGACTCTGCTCTGCTGTATTGAATCCGTCGTCTTCCCACCAGCACCATTGTTTTGATAAATATCTGTTACATAAAATATTAGATTTGATTAAGTGACATAAAACGTTGAAATTTTTTTAACAATAAGAGATACCGTAGCCGGTAGCGGTAGTGGTACGATATTTTAAATTTTTTTATTATTTGACTAATTTCTAAATTTCTTTTTAAAGATTAGTCACAATTAAAATGGTATAAACTTACTGCTCCACTAAAAAGTTACAAGTCAAACTTATTATTTTGATACGTTTAGTTAAGTTTAATACAAATCAACGTTGTGTCGTCCTCAAGCTACCAAATCATTAAATTTTAATTACTTTTGACAATCCATCAACATTTTTAATAGTAAAAATATATAGCCAGACATCAAAGTGACAAACTCGTTGACTAACACCAAATAAATCAAATCAAATTTTAATAATTGTACCTTTACTTACCTTTGGATACGGCTTTGAATGATGCCTAATATACATTTCTAACGTGTACATGTAAACAAGTGAATTTGGACGTCTCAAAGGCACAAAATATTACTATTGTTTTTGTGTATAGAATGTCTATTTGAAAAGAAAAAATAATTTCTATACCTAAACATGATCACATCCGACTATATATATACCGTTGGCCGTTGGGAATTGTATTTCATCAATTGCACTAATATTTAACCATGTATTAAAACATGAAATAAGATCACTAATTTATTTAGTTTCTAATGCAGAAAATTCCGGAATCTCTAGTGGCAAGAATGTTAAATCTGTGGGCATTGGATTTGCACTCCAATCAGCTCAAAGCCCTCCCAAACTCCATTGGATGTCTTTCCAAGCTTAAGGTTCTTAATGTCTCCGGAAACTATCTCCAATTTCTCCCCAAAACTATCGAAGATTGCAGGTAAGGAAGACCACTTTCCTCGCATCCAATTCTCTTATCATCATCTTATGAACCAAAAACGCGAAAACGCAACAACAAAACGCAGATCGCTGGAAGAGCTGAACGCCAACTTTAATGAACTGACGAGGCTTCCAGACGCGATAGGGTTCGAGCTAACGAATCTTACGAAGCTCTCCGTCAACTCGAACAAGCTTGTCCTGTTACCAAACTCCGTTAGCCACTTGACGTCGCTGCGTGTGCTTGACGCTCGGCTTAACCGCCTTAATTCGCTTCCCGAGGATCTAGAGAACCTCGTGAACCTTCAGGTCCTTAACGTTAGCCAGAACTTCCAGCACTTGACGGCGTTACCTTACTCCGTTGGGTTGTTGATATCTCTCGTGGAGCTTGATGTTAGTTATAACGGTATAACGGTTTTACCGAACTCTCTCGGTTGTCTCCGCCGGATTCAGAAGCTCTCCGTCCAGGGTAATCCCCTCATCTCCCCACCTTTTGAAGTGGTATGTACAATTGTTTATTTTTATTTTTCTATAATAATAAAACCTTCTTTTTTTCTTGACAACACACGCATACATTCTATTACATTGGAACAAATTATTAGACTAAATGTCAAGGTTTAAGGATATGACATATTTAAAATTCTTGTTTAGTAGAATTTAAATAGAATGCCTTCAACAAAAATAATAATATATAGCACAGTGCATAACTTGTATGGTAAGCAACGCAGATTGTTTCAAAAGCATTTCGATCTGTAGGCGTGTTTTAGTAAGCAACTTGAAAATATTATTTCAATAAGTTTTAAATATAATATGTGTTATACTCGTGAGACATAAATTTATTATAAAAGGATAAAGTTTGTGATATGTATAGTTTAAAATTAGATGATTTTGTTGTAACAGGTGGAACAAGGATTGGAAGCAGTGAAGCAGTACATGAGCGAAAAGATGACCGAGTCCTATAAGAAAACTCCAATCAAGAAAAAGTCGTGGGGCATTGGTAAGCTCGTCAAGTACGGCCTGAGCTCTTCTCCGGGGAGGAGAACCGGCCGTGGAGACGAGAGAGAAGGCTTCATCAACGTCTCCGATTACCGCCAAATAGACGGAATCGCCTCCCCGCGACATATGTTCCTCTTTAACCCGCGACGCCTCTTGTCTCCACTCTCCGCGTATTTCTCTCCTCCCAGGTATTAGCTTAATTAGGTGTATTTGTGTTGTGTCTTTTTATCGTCTACATACTTTTTCACTATTACATCAATGTAGTGTTGGATTGTTAATGTTCTTTGTGGGTTGCATGCTTGGCGTGAGGGTTAAAATCGTGTTTTTTTTTTTTTTGTGTGTATACTTCTTTTTGTTGTATGTATCATAGACTTTTCGATGTCTTTTTGACTTTTTTTCTTTTTGTTGAACACATTTGTAAATTATGGTATAGACACTTGTCACTAAAAAAGTGTAGTCCAGGTCCATGTATAAAAATGTAAGATCGCATTTTGTAAATATCACTCTTACTATTCTCACACAGTATTCTCCACCTTTGTCTGAGACCATTTCCAAGATCTAACAGGGGCCCAAATGAGATAAATGGGCTTTGAGTCCTGACCTCGTGCGGTTCCGGTTACAAAGATGATCCGAGGACACAACAGAACCATCGAAATGGTGTTTCGGAAAAGTTCATAGCTAGGTTGGAGTCGTTAAACAGTGCGTTGTCGAATAAAAATACGTGAACAAATCGTTTTCTTTAAATTCATCACTCGAATAAATAGCTCGTGTCGTTTCATCTAATCCAGTTTCACCCATTCCGATTGACTGTAGTTTAAAAATAGAGTCAATTGGTAGAATGGGTTATTTTTTTGAAATTAATTGGAAATATAGACCATTTACTATTTAATATTAGAGAAAGAGGGATAATACTACTATTCACTAAATGGGTGATAACAAACATGTCCTCACATAAATGTTGGAATTACGATATATGCCATTGCACTTTTTTTTTTTTTTTCCGTCAAATCTTTCTTTCTTTCTCTTTCTTCCTTTTATCTTTTTCCAATTTTTATTTCTTTGATTATAATACAAATAAGTTATTAAAAAAAAACAAAAACAAAATTTTATCTTTTAAAATATTTTTGTGAATCTAACAAGATCCATATACATATAGTTGTACAGTAATTACACAAATATGATGCTCTACAGTCTTAGGTGTACATCTTTAACGTACACTTCATATATATATGAGGTGTACGTACATCTCATATATGTATATGTGTGTTATGAACATCTTTGTATATACATCTCATATTCGTACAATATTTAACGTACACCTAGTCAAATGTACGCTGCATTATCGTACACAATATCATACAAACCCATAAAACACTGATATACTTCCAAACACTGATATACTGACAAATAAGTCTACATTTATAACTGTAGAGTCATAAGTGTACCATATATATACTCAAATTTTGTTGTACACTAAGAATTATGGTACATTTTTTATTATCGTACACTAATACTTTCAAGTACAAATATTAATGTACACCCAGAAGTGTACAATAATTATCGTACACCATGCACATATGAAACTGTACAGTCATATGATGACTGTATTATGACTGTACAGTTATAAGTGTACATCTTTAACGTACACCTTGAATATAAATGAGGTGTACGTACAACTCATATACATATAGGTGTACTGTAATCAGTAAGACTAGTCTCATTATCCTAATTATAAATAGTAATAGGTCTATATTCCCAATTACTTTTAGAAAATGTCCTAATTTTCTAATTATTTCTTTAAATTTTCCAATTGATAGCAGATTACATACATTTATTTACCTCCACGTTTTTCTCCTTACATCAATAACGAACAACATTTATGACCCAACAACATTAACAAATAAATAAAAAATAGAAAAAATTTAAAGCAGCCCAAACATTTTTAATTACACGAAACCCACAAAAAGGAAGGAGAAAAAAAGAATAAAGGATAAAATACCCCTACATGTCTTTTAGGCAAAGGAGAGATGGAGTTATTAGAGGGAAATGGTGTATTAGAGGAAGTGTGGGACCAGACTTGATTCACTAATAATAAATAGTAAATGGTCTATTTAGCTAATTACTTTTGAAATATGTCCCACTTTCCCAATTAACTCTTAAAAATATTATAATGAGTTCATAGTTAATTAGTACGAATAGTTTCGTATAATAAGGCATCTATTTCAACAACTAGACAGTTGCAACCAATAATTTGGAATCTTGGATGGATCAAAATGTACTGACCAGCAAAGTGAACTTATTCATACATAACAGTATAACCCACACACAAAGTCTAAGGACATAATAACTCAAATCCAGAAACGTAATATAGAATTAACCTTTGTTTCCAGACTCTTCCTTGTTGTCTCCTTCATCGCTTTCGATCTGAGGTAATCTCTGCAACCAAATTGAAAAAATGGGAACTGAATATCAGGTCATCTCTCTCGCTCTCTCTCTCTCTCTACGGATTTTCATAGAATTTGAATTACAGAGAAGTGAGAACAAAACAAATATTGGTTCAGCTAGACATTTCATCGAACACTTTACATGCATTGAAAAGAAAACCAACTTACGAGATCTGGCTTGTATATATTGTGAACAACGGAGGCTCCAGCGAGCAGAGAAGCTACAACGACGACGGTTGACAATGCTAGAGACGGAGTTCCCGTCGGCTTCTTCCCTCCAAATTTACTATTCATTTTTTTTTTTTTTGGGTCTCTTCAAAGCTCTTTTTTCTTTGGGTCAACCAGGGAATTAGTAAACGCGCGTGTACGTCAACTTGCCAATTTATATAATTTAAGTATTATATATATATAAAAAAAAATCGCTTTAAAATTAAAACTCCTCTTTCATTAATGGTATTTCAATTTCTTGTGGATTGCAAAGTCGTAATCGTCGTCTTGATGTGTAAGTGCCAATAGAAGACTGATCAAAATACTGAACAAATATTGGTTTCATTAAGAGCAAAAAATGTAAATAAAACATTCATATCAAGAAAGAAAGAAACATTTTTACTTCTTTATTTGTTTTTGTTATCTGTTCTTTGTACACAAACTGTAGATCGTGAGAAGAAAATGATACAGAGGATTTGTATAAAACTGTATAGACAAAGTATCAAAGTCCCTCCTCTATTCCTTTGACAAGTATGGGACTTTTCGTTATATATCTCAAAGCTATGGCGTATATGTAAAGAACCCATTAAAACCACCTGATCACACCGATCATCAGTAGCAAGAGGGAGAATCCCATCGCCTGCAACATTTACATCACCTGATTTCATTCATCATCTCCTTTGAAATATATATACAGTGAAGTATACAGAGAAAAGATTCATTACAGTGATTGCGGAAGCAGCAAGACCAGCTCTTTCTCTAGGATCCTTGCGGTGGTAGTTTCCGAAATAGAGAAATGTTGCATAGTACCACAAGAAAGGGAACACAAAACCCAGGAGGAAGCTGTTAAAAGAAGAGATAGCAGGTTAAAATCAAATTTGAAATAGTGAAGCTGCATTGATTTATCTCGAGAAAGCGAATACTCTTTACTCACGAGAACCATCCGATTCCACAACCAAAGCATGGAAGAGGTTTGTCATAAGCTCCATTTTCAACCTCGTCCACGTCTTTAACAAGTGTATATCTTCCTTTCCCAAAAACCATAGCATCTATCATACATACAGAGCCAATGTCTCTTAGTCCACAGAGAAAGTGGAAATAGCAAATAGCAGGAGTTCCACACAAGAGCAGACTAAAAAGGAAACATCTTGACAGAGTTTCTTAATGGATTGAGGAAAGGGCTTGTGGTGAATAGTGATGGTACCTTTAACTGCAGAGTAATATTTAGCAGCTGGTCTCACGAGATTGGCATGCTTATCACCTATGGATTTTACGAGCTCTGCACTTCCATCTCCACGATCTTTAACAGCTGCAAATAAGTAGACAGATTAATCCAACGAGGTGAAACAATAAACTCATGAAACTATACGATAGACTCTACTTGAAAATGAGAAAAGACAGTCAACTCAATGCTGTCTCATCTCATGGCCATGTCCCTTTTAATCCGAAAATAATATTTCACAATTCATGATCTTCAACTGTCTGTTCGTAAACAACGAGCTAGTAAAAACTACTTTGTTCCCATATTTGGATGATAATTCTATTCTACTAACAAGAACTACAGACTAATATGATCACTAGACATAAGGTGAAGAAGATGATTACTTTCCCCCATAGTAGACGAGCGTTGGTTAATGTCAAGCTCTTGTTTGTGAGTTGTGTCTGATCCGCAACAATATAAACAACAGTATAAATTCCTGAAAGGAAACTATAGAGGTTTATTTCAATCAAACAAAGGCTATGAAACACACAGATGCTTCGAGGTAAAACACTAGCAGCAATCAAACCAACAAGAAACTGAAATTAGCGAAACAGAACCAAGAAAAAAAAACCAGAGTCCGGTTCATATTATCCTCTCCAATTGACAAAAAAACCATATACACGAACTCTAAAAACATCACTTAAAATCAATCAGTTGAACGATCCAGTGTTTATCACGAACCGGAGATCGCTCCGGGAAGTAAAAGGAAAACGAAGGAGAGAACTCACCAGATGATTTATAGAGCAAAAATTGGAGAATAGATTGATAGCAAGATAAGAGAGGAGATGAATCTGGAAGTCGAGAGAGTCGTCGTTCTCTTCGTCTTCGTCTGCCTCTTCAGCTTCCTCAGCGTTAAATGCGTAGAGAGCGGAAGAAGAAAATGAAGCCTGAGAGAGTCTTCTTCTTTTGCCTAAAGCTATTTTGTCTCTTTCTCTATTTTTCTTTTGAAACAGTTTAAATATTCTAATTCATAATTATATAACCAATTCTTTGCCAAAATTAAATTAAATTATATAACCAATTAGCTATTTTTCCAATTTATTTGTCTACCAATATATAATTTGTCAACCATGATTTATATTTCATGATGTGTATATTGTTTTAGTTGTTAGATGATTGATTTGTTAAATTAATATGATTAATAGTTGGACTTTGTACGGACTAGTGTTTGTACTCTATAATATATATATATATATATATATATATATTTTTTTTTTTGCTATGATTGGTATTTATGCTCAGATAATTTTGTAACGAAACACTGATCAAAGTTCTAATAAAACGATATTATTATTGTTTTTTGTTGATGTTGGAAACGAAAATAAATAAATCTCTTAAGTTTCTTCTTTTGTTCGGCACCCTTTTTTAACGAACTTTCCTTACACAACACTTTTAAATAAGAAATAAACATCGTTTTCCTATAAATTTTGGGAATCTTGTACATTTCAGACAGCTTCCACTATTAGAATTAGACCATTCTATATACGTTTCCACCGGTTACCACATAAAACAGTATTTTTTTTATTTTTTTTTGGTGATGTCCATAGCAATTCAAATGATCAGATCTTTTAATTTTACCGAACATATTTGCAAGAATCCCAGTTAGTCTCACCGGATTGATTAAATTAAATTTGAGATTAGAACTCTAAACAATACAATATTTTCATTATTTCTGAGTTTAGTTATTTAAAAAAAAAAAATCTTATATGTTACATATCATGTTGAATAGATTACATGGTCCCTTTTTAATAGTTGAATCTGTCTTATCGAAAAAACAATATACAGAATTATGTAATAGATAGATAATTTAACAAAAAAGGAATTATGTAGTTGATAAAAATAATATTAACATAAGTCCATGTGGGCATCACTAGAGCTGGCAATCCAGTCTGCCGTCCGCGGGCATCGCCCGTTTAGGATCTCGGTGGAGCGGGTTTAGACACTCATATGTATGTCTATAAAACGGTGGGTCTCGCGGGCGCTGTCCAGGCGGATGGCGGTGTTGGCAGGTGTGCCCATCACGGGTTGGCGGTCTTTGCGGGCAGTCCGCAAAACTGAAAGCCTCCGAGACATATAAATGTTTTACTTGAAAGTTTCTATTCAAACCAAGATAGGGAAAACATGAAACATGTGTGAGCTATTTAATCTAATCTATTAGGCTTAGATGAAACATGTACCTTCTATTTGATTCATCTTCTTTCACATGTATGTGACTAATGTGAGTCGCGATATGATCCACATCAAGCTATCACCACACATCAATCTCTCAACGCATAAGTAAATCTTATGTTTAAAAACAACTGAACAATCCTTTATAAACTTGATATAGCCATAAGATGAGAGCTTACATAATGCAGAACTATAGCTTGCTTCTATAGTTCTATATCTGCAAATAAAATTTCAGTGAGTGAGTAACTAAACTAGATCGAGTAGATCATAGATTTTTAAAGATCTAAGTTTCTCAAGAACTCAATAAAGCTTCCAATGCAAGAGAAATTCAAGATTTTTAAAGTACTTGCCAGTCGAGCTTGTAAAGTTTGGATCTCGATGACCGGCTCAACCATTTCTCAGTAAACACCATCCCAGATGGCAATCGAAGATGAATTCTTCAATCCTTAGCAATCTACATGAAATTATCAAAGAAATTGATACAAATTGTTACAAACTAAAACAAATCAAAATTCTCTAAGAAATTATCTCATTCAATGTGAATTTCTCAGAATAAACGAACCTAGGAGATAATCGATGCTTGATTCAACACGATTCCACCACGAATCCACCGTGAATCCGTCGGAATCGGACATGCAAGTCGACGAAATCCTTCAAACAAGATGTCCGCGGACCGACCCGCATACCTGTCAAAGATTAGCGGGGCGGGTATGGATACTTGATTTGATGTCCGCGGTCTCAGACGGGTGACCCGCAGCGGTCTACGGCAAAAGCGGATATCGGCGGACAATGTCCAGACGAACGGCGGGTGACCCGTTTGACAGCTCCGCATCACTTAGACACTTACCAACGCTTCACATTTTTTAATCATTTTAGTTGATTTCTTCCATGTGTTGTTTATCTAACGATTATTACATTCTAATATTTTATTTGGGCAACGATAATGACAATTTAGTAGTAAAACTTAGAATCAATAAGCTATTAACTTATCCAAAATAAAATTAATCAGAAGACCATTCGTCGAAGAAAAATAATCAGACAAATATAGAATAAAAAAATAATATATAATTATTAGCCTCCTCTTAAATGTGAACACCGAGAGAAGTGGGAAGGTTAAAAATGCAATGATTCTGATCCAAAATAATGTTGACAAAAAATAATAATAAGAGGAAGACAATTCAAAGGGAGAGATGAGTCAAGGAGAAGTCAACGACCATTTCGTCTTCGGCGTCTTCTTCATACTCACAAGCTACACGACGTCGAGTGTTCGTCATTCCTCTAAACTCTATCTTTCTGATCTCTGACCCCTTTGTGTCTTGTGTGCCTGTTTATTTGCTCCTCTGTTTCGTCGATTTTGATCTCCAACTCAGACATGAATAGAGGAAGCTTAAGCCCGAATCCTATCTGTCTCCCTCCTCCTGAACAATCCATCTCCAAATTCTTGTAACTCTCTTTCTCTATTTGGATTTCTTTGTAATGTCAATTTTAAGGGCATTCTCTTGCAAATGTTTCTGTTGATTACTCTGTTTATTCTTCAGATTTAGATTCCTGGTTTAAGAATCTAACTTTACATCAATTAGTGAATCAGTGTTTACTCTTCTTCTTTTAATAAGATTTGTGTTTCTATAGTGTTCATTGTTACGAACTGAATTGTGTCAATAAGTTTTCTAACATTGAAAAAAATGGATAGAACACAGAGTGGAACGTTCAAAGATGGAGACCTTCGAGTGAACAAAGATGGAATCCAGACCGTGTCTCAATCCGAACCTGGAGCTGTAAGTTCTTGAAATTGAGAACTCACTCTTCTTGAATTTGACATCTCACTCTTTTTGGTTATGCAGCCACCTCCTATAGAGCCATCGGACAACCAATTGAGTTTAGCAGATCTTGAAGTGATCAAAGTCATTGGCAAAGGAAGCAGTGGTAATGTCCAGTTGGTCAAACACAAACTCACTCAACAATTTTTCGCTCTTAAGGTCGAACTCTCTTTTGTGTGTGTTTATATGTGTTGCTTTTTTTTTTTTTTTGCGAGTGTTTTCTTACAAAGGATGCATATATATATATTATATGTCAGGTCATTCAACTGAACACAGAAGAATCAACATGTCGAGCGATTTCTCAAGAGCTGAGAATAAACTTGAGCTCACAATGTCCATTTCTTGTCTCATGTTATCAATCTTTCTACCATAACGGTCTTGTTTCAATCATATTGGAGTTCATGGATGGTGGATCCCTTGCTGACTTGTTAAAGAAAGTCGGAAAAGTTCCTGAAAACATCCTCGCTGCCATCTGCAAGCGAGTACTCTACGCAAATTCTTTAAAAACATCTTTTCTATTTATCTTATCTAAAGAAAACATATAACTAAGCTCTTTCTTTATACTCTACTAAACGCAGGTGCTCCGAGGCCTTTGCTATATTCACCATGAGAGGCGAATCATTCATCGAGACTTAAAGCCTTCAAACTTGCTTATCAATCATAGAGGTGAAGTCAAGATCACAGACTTTGGTGTTAGCAAGATCTTGACAAGCACGACCAGTCTAGCTAATACTTTCGTGGGGACACCCCCATATATGTCTGTGAGTCTCCTCCAATTCACATCTTAACAGTACTCAATATACACAACATACTCATTTTTTTGAGGATTAAAAAAGGTTTAATATGAATTACTGGTATTTATTTATCATCATGTTTTTGCAGCCAGAGAGAATCAACGGGAGTTCGCATAGTAACAAGAGCGATATTTGGAGCTTGGGACTGGTTATGCTCGAATGTGCAACAGGTAAATTTCCATATACTCCTCCAGAACATAAGAAGGGATGGAGTAGCATGTACGAGCTTGTGGACACCATTGTTGAAAACCCGCCTCCTTGTGCACCTTCCCATCTGTTTTCTCCAGAGTTTTGCTCCTTCATCTCGCTATGGTGAGACAGATTTTTCTTACTGTTTCATGTTCTTTTGTTTTCTGTTAACGAGTAGGCATTTTGAAATGATGCTTTCACTTGTGTAGTGTCCAAAAAGATCCAAAAAATCGGAAATCGGCAAAGGAGCTTCTGGTGCGTAATCATATACTAAGACTCTTTGTGTCTTTCTTGTAACGTCTCGGACCACTTTTAACGACTTTTTTGTTTTGTTTACAAATCATGGTGAATAGGAACACAAGTTCGTGAACATGTTTGAAGATGCAAATCTGTCGTCTTACTTCACCGACGCAGGATCGTTGATTCCTCCACTTGCTAACTAGTGCCAAGTTTGAACAATCCTTTTACCACCAAGTTATATTTCTATATCCTCCACTTGAAGAGAGATGTTATGGAAGAACAAATTTACGGACAACAAATTTTATGACATGTGTATGACTTATGAGAGACCAATCTACAAAAGTTGATTTACTTGTGTACTTTCACATCACTATTATATATCCTTTTTTCTCCTTATTGATATACTTAAAAGTTGCCAAATTACAAATAATTTATATCACTGTATTTGATTTGTAATCCTTTCATTTTCGTATGTAAGATATTGAACATTATTTGCATAACCAACAATACTAGATCTTAATGTATATTGTAACCCATATTACAATTAGCCCGGGATGAAAAATACAAAGGGCTTTTTAGAACGTTAAGACACAGTGCTTAACACTTTAAGCTACATTGATCTCATATAACAGGTTAGTTAAAAAGTATTGATTTAAAAAATAAGCACAAATTATTAGTATTTTTTTCTTTTCTTTGAGAGACCATATTCATTTAAAAAATTAAGAAAAAGGACCCTCTGTTTCAGTTCAAAGGTTTGGTCTTGAATTTCCTCTGGGGCTTCAAATCCACCACCACCACACTTATGTTGTCTTTGCTTCCTCTCTGTAACGCCAGCTTTGACAAATACTCAGCCGCAGACATGGCCGCGGGATCTTTACCTTCCTTTCTCCGCTCATCCGCGAGCAACGACGCATCCCCAGCCACCGCATTCTTCTTGTGCCACAAGAGAATCCGCTTCCGCGCCATCTCACACGCTTCCTCATCAGTCATTACATCCCAAACCCCATCACTCGCCAGAATCAAACAGTCATCTTCTTTAACTCTCCTCACAGCAGTCACTTCCGGATCAGGAATGATGGACGGTTTCAAGTATCTATCACCTGTCGCAATGTTAACAAAAATATATAAGTAAGATTTCTGTTATAAGAACAATTCAAAAGCTTTTTAAGGAGAAATAGAAAGAAAGCTTACCAATGGATCTTGACATAGCAAGAACGCCGAAAACACGAGCTCCGTTCCACTGAATCACTTTCCCTCCGGCAGCTTCAATCCTCGCTGCTTCATCTTCTCTATCCGGCTACATAGACCATACAAAACATACATCAGAAAATGGATTCATAAAACTCTCACAATTCAACAACTTGAGTATCAAAAAACCAATCACAACCGAATCAAACTAGTAGATCTTGAAAGCTCTGTAAAATGCTTACTTTGTGGTCAACGGACAACGGAAGTGGAGTTTTGCCGCGGCAAAGAACGGCTCTAGAGTCACCGCAGTTAGCGACAAAGATGTGAGTCGGGAAGACAACAGCGACCACCGACGTTGACCCAACAGTCTCCGGTGCGACTGACTCGATCTCCGAGTCAACTCTCAAGAACGAGTTGAAAAGAGCTCTCTTCCACTTCTCCTGCCACGTGTCACCGTCGCAGAGCATCGGTTTCTCCTTGGCTACCTCCTCCGCTAACGCCAAATGCATCCTCTCTTTACAATAATTCGCTACCTACACAAAACACCAAGAACCCAATCAGATTCTCCAATTTGTTAAAAAGAAAAAAAAAACTCTAATCGCAAGATCGAATCAATGAAGTTACCTGAGAACCGCCATGGCCGTCGTAAACACCGAAGAAATGAGCGGTGGACAGAGGATTGAAACGACCATCTAACATGGAATTAGAGCAAGACTGAAGGAATCTAGGAATCGTGGAAACAGCATCTTCCATCTCAGGTCGTCTTCCACAAATCGAAGTAACTCCATACAATGGCACACTCTTGAATTCGAAAAGACTCCTACTCTCTGTTCTGCTGATCATCTTCTTCTCGCTCTGAACATCTGAGCCGTTGATCTCTTCTCCGGCGGCGGAGATATCAACGACTATATCAGCTGCTGCTGATTCCTTCATGTTTAAATTAGGTGAATTGATCCGAGAAATCAAAACTTTCCTAGATTCAGAGGAATGAGATCCAGAAACAGAGCAAGAACTCTCCCTAGAATCTCCGTTCTCTGAATCTTGATTTGAGTATTGGCCGTTGCAGTAACCTTTACCCAACCTGATCCCTGTGAAATCCATCTGGGTTTCAGGTAAAGGCCTGAATGGTACTGCAACCGCCGGAGATACTTCCTCCATTGATGGAAAAAACCTAACTCTGACTCAGAAATTAGGTAAAGGTTTAGACTTTTTTTTTTTTTTTTTTTCCTCTGTTTTTTTGTTTTTTTGGGTTGGTTGGTAATAAAAGATGGTTGATGTATAAAACAGCTCTGATGGAACAAAAATGAAAATTCGATAGTTTTCTACAGAAATTTAAGAGAACCCAACTTTATTAGAAACAAAGCAGAGACAAGATACACATGACTCTTCTCAAAAAGACAACCGCATGAAAAAACAGATTGAGAGATATCACAAATTTTCCCGGGAAAAAAAATCACTACAGAGAAAGGAGAAAACAAATAAAAATTGAATTTTCAAATAGGGTATCCTGGATTGTGGGTAATTCGTTACAACCTCTTAAAAGACTCTGTGATCTATCTCTCTCTCTTCAATTAATTTCCAACTAAAACCATTTTCTAGATTCAACTACCTAAAAGTTGAAAGAAGAGTTTTTTTCTTTCTTCTTCTAAGAACTTCTTTGTGCCTTACTCTTCACAGGTACAACAAAGAGAAAGAAAGAGGAAGGAGAGCTTATGGGTAGGCAAAGGCAACAACTGCTTTAAATCTACTATTTATGTAGAACGTATATCAATATAACTTTATTTTATTACATTGTAAAAGTGATCTTCTTTTATTTGTCTTCGTATTTATTTTTTTTGTAATAGGGGAGATGTTTCGTTCTTGAAATTTTAAAAAATCATACATGACACTTGCTTCGAACTTCCTCCTGTATACAACAATAAAAAAAGTTTTTTTTTTTTTTTCATTGCTCCTCTTTTTTTGGCCATTTTTATTATCTTTACACAAATGTTGATTAAATTTTCTGAAATCAAATATCCCTAGATATTTTTTTATTAACTTTAGTTAGGTCATCGGTTTAATGAGTTGTATATTATTACTGGATGACTTTCTCTATTTAAATCTTGTTATTTTTATATTGTCATATATTTCATCTGCCTAAATAGAATTAAATCTTAGATACCTGTGCTTTATTCTTTATTCGTAATGTCTAACCATTGGAATTTGAGGGAAAAAAAAAATCATTGGACTAAAAAAAAACATAATATACCATTTAGATATTAATAAAATAAAATAAAATTTAAATTTACGTCATTTTCAGTATAAGAACATTACTTTAACCTTATAAAAGATAAGAAAGAATTGAATGGTTTTATACTTTTATATTCTAGAAAATGGAAGACCACTGATAAAATATCCTAATAATGATAATTTAAGGGGAATCGTTTCATTATGCGTCTGATAATTTAAAATTATTTATCTTGAAAACCATTTATGGTCAAACTTAAAACCAAAACCTTGTTTGGTTTCAAGTTTTTAAGTTATGCGCAGCTGGATATTTGAATCTTTGTATTATAATATTTTCTTTAAAATAATCAGAAAAAGTAATTGGTCGTGCAATTATGAAAATACGTAAAACCTTTTCCAACATATCATCTTCTTTTCAGTTTGTCCTAACGTAAAAGAAGAGGTTAAAGTCATAACAATCCATTAATTCGGCCATGATTAGTCTTTTTTATTGACCAGAAAAAAAAAAAAAAGCAAAAACTATTAGTAGAAAACATATATTTGTAGTTGTCGCGATATAAAAATAAAACATAATTCCAATTGTATTATACGGATAGAGTCATGGACATAATGAAGCAACGACCCAAGAACATGAGAGAATCCGTCCAATTAAAAAATAGAAAAGGAAATAAAAATAGAAGAATGGGTCCCACGTTTAGCAGAAAACCTGTTGATGGGCGACACGTAGACGAAGAGAAAGTCCGATGTTGGTGAACGAGAGAGGGTGACGTGTACGGTGCGAGATGTGTTAGTTGGGTGGCGGGAGAGATGATAGAAGAAAAGGTTCATTGCACTGACAAAGACAGCCCCTTTAAATTCCGTAAATATCTTGTCTTTTAACTCTTTTTATTTATTTTATTTTTCTATATTCTCAAATCTTTATATCTGTACATATATAGAATAATATATTTTTAGTCGTCAACAGACCTATACAAAAATTTATTTATCAAGTTCCATATGTTTGATGCCACTTGTGCTGTCTTCTTTGGACAATGTGTAATGATATGTTATTCAAATGGAAATGTGAACGTGGGCTTTGAATGATGGGCAGCAAACAAAATACCCAAGCCACCTAAAATTCAATGAACCAATCATCTACCTTTTATAGAACATGCTATATATACGTTTTAAAAGTCGATATTTATATTGAAGACTAGTACTACACGATTTGATCAAACGAGATTATAAATAGTAAATATTTGTATTCATGTTTACAGTTTACGTAATTTAATGTTTTAGGCTTTCCTTGCGGGAAAAGCGGTTGAGAGAAGTACTAAGGTTTGTTCAACTCGTTATAGAAACCGTACTAATTACGAACCGTACTAATGTACTATATACAAGTTTAATTATAATTCTAAGTAAGGAGTAAAGTGGGAATATCATTACATCTATTTACATAATCGATGCCTCCCATTTCTGATGAAACAGACTAGTTGAGATAAGCAACAGACTCTTGTTTGTTTCATTAACGACAACAACAAAATAAACTTGTTTCAATTTTCTTTTAATTTTTTTTCAGAAAGTAAATGGACCCTCATAGTACATTTGGATAAGAAAGCTTATTATGCATTTAAAGAATTCTTAGATGCTTGCACATTTCTCATCCCTAGATCTCCACTCATGTTGATACCAACCAGACACATCCTATTCTATAACACCAATTCGTCTCAATTATGATTATGTTTCCTCAGAGAATCATGACGTATAAAAAGTACAAACTCTGAATCAGTATCAATGCCAATGTTAACCATCCATGCATCATTTATTTGGGAATTTTTTTGGCATTAATTGATAATATCAAGAAGTTAAAGAAATACTAATAATCAAATACGGCCAGACTATATTTTTTTTTTCTTTTTTTTTCCAGTCTTAAAGTTGATCATCTCTTAATACTTCTCAATTAGAATTCCCACAGAGTTCAATCTTAACACGAGATTTTTCTTTAGCAAGCCAGAAGGCATGGGTTTCTAGGCCAAAACAGAGAGACATGGCCAATAAAGCAATGGGTCTATCATCTATGTCTTAAGAGTTAGACCTATTGAAATTGGAAGACTAGTCTGTTATCAAGCCTTCACTCGGCCAGTGGAAATTACAAATATTAAGACAACATTTGAGGAAGCATTTAACACGGTCTTATTATTAAGTAATTTACTCCATGAGCTGTCCAAGTCTACTACTCGTTTCTTGGGGCCAATTCACGAAAACACCGCTTCGTACCGTTGACTTGACTTTTGGAGTCAACTCTATGACCAGATCAACGGAATAAGTGACCTAATAGTTATTTTGCTCAGAGAAGTAAAGAAAGAGCAAAAAAAAATCATCGAAATGGATTTCATCTCATCTGTACTCGTGGGCTTAGCTCAGGTGTTGTGTGAATCTATGAATATGGCAGAGAGAAGAGGACATCAGATTGATCTTAGACAAGTCATCACTGATCTAGAAACAGCCAACGGTGACTTGAAGGCCATACGTGATGACCTGAATTTACGGATCCAACAAGCCGATCTAGAGGGACGAACCTGCACAAACCGTGCAAGAGAGTGGCTCAGTGCAGTGGAAGTAGCAGAGGCTGAAACAAAATCGATTCTAGTGAGGTTTATGCGTAGGGAACGAAGGGCAAGAATGCAGAAGAGATGCCTCGGTTGCTTCGGTTATGCCGACTTCAAACTGTGCAAGAAGGCTTTTGCTACTTTGAAGAGCATTAATGAGCTGAGAGAACGCTCTGTAGATATAAAAACAGATGGCGGACCAATTCAAAAGACTTGTAGGAAGATACCGATCAAGTCCGTAGTCGGGATCACCCCGATGATGGAAAGAGTTTTGGAATTTCTCAGTGAAGGAGAAAACAGAGGAATCATAGGGGTTTATGGACCTGGTGGGGTTGGGAAGACAACGTTAATGCAGAGTATTAACAACGAGCTGATCAGAAGAGGTCATCAGTATGATGAACTGATATGGGTTACAATGTCCAGAGAATATGGTGAGTGTACAATTCAGCAAGCTGTTGGAGCGGGGTTGGGTTTATCTTGGGACGAGAAGGAGACCGGGGAACATAGAGCTTTGAAGATATACAGAGCTTTGAAACAGAAACGGTTTTTGTTATTGCTAGATGATATCTGGGAAGAGATAGACTTGGAGAAAGCTGGAGTTCCTCGACCTGACAGGGAAAACAAATGCAAGGTGATGTTCACCACACGATCTACGGCTTTATGCAGCAAAATGGGTGCAGAATGCAAGTTGAGAGTGGAATTTCTGGAAAAGCAATACGCGTGGGAGCTCTTCTGTGATAAAGTTGAGAGAAACGATCTCTTGGAGTCACCGTCCATTCGTCGGCTCGCTGAGATTTTAGTGAATAAATGTGGAGGATTGCCTCTCGCATTGATCACTCTAGGGGGAGCCATGGCTCACAGAGAGACCGAAGAAGAGTGGATCTACGCTAGTGAAGTTCTGAACAGATTTCCAGCAGAGATGAAGGGTATGAACTATGTGTTTGCCCTTTTAAAACTCAGCTACGACAATCTTGAGAGCGATCTGCTTCGAACTTGTTTCTTGTACTGCGCTTTATTTCCAGAAGAACATTCTATAGAGATCGAACAGCTCGTTGAGTGCTGGGTCGGAGAAGGGTTTCTCTCCAGCTCCCATGGCGTTAACACCATTTACAAGGGATATTTTCTGATTGGGGATCTGAAAGCGGCATGTTTATTGGAAACTGGGGATGAGAAGACGCAGGTGAAGATGCATAATGTGGTCAGAAACTTTGCGCTGTGGATGGCATCTGAACAGGGGACTTATAAGGAGCTAATTCTAGTAGAGCCTAGCATGGGACTTACTGAAGCTCCTAAAGCAGAAAACTGGCGACAAGCGTTGGTGATTTCATTGTTAGATAACAGAATCGAGACCTTGCCTGAAAAACCCGTATGCCTGAATCTGACAACACTGATGCTCCAGCAGAACAGCTCTTTGAAGAAGATTCCAACAGGTTTTTTCACCCATATGCCTATTCTCAGAGTCCTGGACTTGTCCTTCACAAGTATCACTGAGATTCCGTTGTCTATTAAGTATTTGGTGGAGTTGTATCATTTGGCTATGTCTGGAACAAAGATAAGTGTATTGCCCAAGGAGCTTGGGAATCTTAAAAAGCTTAAGCATGTGGACCTACAAAGAACTCAGTTTCTCCAGACAATCCCACGAGATGCCATATGTTGGCTGAGCAAGCTCGAGGTTCTGAACTTGTACTACAGTTATGCTGGTTGGGAACTGCAGAGCTTTGGAGAAGATGAAGTAGAAGAACTTGGGTTTGCCGACTTGGAACACTTGGAAAACCTAACCACACTCGGTATCACTGTTCTCTCACTGGAGACCCTAAAAACTCTTTACGAGTTCGGCGCCTTGCATAAACGTATACAGCATCTGCATGTTGAAGAGTGCAATGATCTCCACTACTTCAGTCTCCTATCACTCACTAACCATGGTAGAACCTTGAGAAGACTTAGCATTAAAAGTTGCAATGACTTGGAGTACCTGGTCACACCCACAGATGTTGAAAATGACTGGCTTCCAAGTCTAGAGGTTCTGACGTTACACAGCCTCCATAAGTTAAGCAGAGTGTGGGGAAATGCTGTAAGCCAAGAGTGTCTGCGGAATATCCGTTGCATTAACATTTCACACTGCCACAAGCTGAAGAACGTCTCATGGGTTCCACAACTCCCAAAGCTAGAGGTGATTGATCTGTCTGACTGCAGAGAGCTAGAGGAACTGATAAGCGAACACGAGAGTCCATCTGTTGAAGATACAGCATTGTTCCCAGGCCTGAAGACTTTGACAATTAGGGATCTCCCAGAACTAAGAAGCATCCTTCCATCTCGATTTTCTTTCCAGAAGCTAGAAACTTTAGTCATCACAAAATGCCCCAAAGCGAAGAAGCTGCCAATTCAGGACAGGGTCCAGACGAACTTGCCAACAGTTTACTGTGATGAGAAATGGTGGGATGCACTGGAAAAGGATCAAGCAAACATAGAACTTTATTTCGTACCACGCTTTGTTCCAAATTGATATGAGAGCTAGGAGCACTCTGTACATTGCAATTTCTGTCAGTTATGTACATGAATACAAATGAATGTTAAATATTTAGCAAGAGAAATAATAACAGTTTTGAGTATACTTTACCAGCATGGCCGTTCCACTGCTGCCTGTAACATGTCGCTTTAGAACAAAGAAGTGAACAAAACAAAGCAGCCACAGATGTTGATTCTTACCAGATTATGAACACAGTAAAATTGAAAAGAGGTCATGGAGAATGCAAAAACAAAAGCATATAAAATGGATAAACAGATGAAAATGGCATAAGAATTACTAGACACCTGTATCAATCAAATTTGCAGAAATTCAAATTCCCATAGCCAATAAATTAAATAAGTATCACTATCCCATGAGACTTGGGGAAAGGGTTCAACGAAAAGAAGATAAGTAAACAAGAGTTGACATTCAAACATGAAAAAAAAACACCAAAACTCCAGCTTGTTGGTACCAGTTGGTCACAAAGTTAATATGTGAGCTCATAAGAGCACCAGCCCAAGTTCTGATGGCTTTAAGGCGCTTCTTAAACGATAATTGTAGAGATAATAGTGAAGCTGCCCATCTCCCGGACCAAACTTTAATTCTTTTAGGAAACTCTCATTGTGCATGACATCCAATGCATTGAATACATCAAAACCCTTTTGTTTAGCGACTATTAGAGCATCATTCATCAGCTGAAGAAAAGTGGTCCGCGTGGCCACATTGTAGTATGAATAAGCAGCTTTCAGTGTAGTATAATTTGGGTTGCCGAGAATTGTTGAAGGAAGAGTGTAGAAACTGCAGAAATCAGTAACATCATGCGTCTCCGGGCTTTCTACAAGATAACTATCCACAACATCCTCCCTTGGGAGAAGCCAGTGCTCAACATCGTTCTCATCAAAATCGGTCGCAACGAGAAACTGACTAAGATAATTTCTGAGCAACCGTGTTACAGCGGGAACATCACAGGGTTCCATTTTCCTGAATCCAGGAGTAACTGGTACATCTGGTAGCTTGTACAGTTTTATGGTTCTGCTCATTGTCATTCTTGCACCAAGCCTTGAAAATCCGACATCAATGAGCTTCTTAGGGTTCAAGGTTCTGTGCCAATACTGGCAGGTCGCAACTGGTGTTGGAAGCACAACCCCTGCAGTATAAGCTGCTTGCCATATATTCTCCAAATGAACCCTCCTCGTAACCTCCTTAATCATAACAGGTGCAAGTCTCTTAGACCTGAGCTTCTTGTGAACGCATAAGAAATTGATCTCTGCCATCTTCACAACATCGTCACGCACCCTGATTCTAGCTGGCACGCCGCTGATGAAAGCAACAAGTTTTTTCGAAGTCTTGGCACGGACTCCTATATGCCAGCTCGGATAATAACCAGGTGGACGCAGAGCCCAAGTAAGAAACTCCTTAGAATAATTGAACCTGAACATATTCTCATCGTCCTCGACATAGTTGTTCTTAAGAAGGTTGTAAACTTCTGAGCACACATAATCAGACTTCATATCACAAGTGGTCCATTCATAAGCAGCAGGAAGGTTGTAAGGCTCTTGCTTAACCTCAGACAACGGTGTTGCAGGCTCAATTGGACCTTCAGGTAGACTCGTGTCCCCGATATCTTTAAACTGCCCAACAGGTTGAGTCTCCCAGAATTTGTGCGGTTTTTCCACTGACATTGATTCCTGGAATCGTCGGACTAAAGTTTCCATTGAAGTATCATCCCCAACTAATTGGTTCACTTCAGCAATTTGATCTGCTTTTTCTTTCAGAGAGCCAGGAGGTGAATTGTCGTCCCCCATTTCCTACAGTTACAGTAGTTAATGACACTATGAGCATGATAAGAAGAACAAATAATCATGTTTTATTAATAAAATTTCCAGGAAAAAACAAGAAAATCAACAATGCATATGTAGCTAAGACTTTGTCAAATCTTCTACGAGCTACACCATATGTGTATTATGCTAAATCAAACTGAAATGAAGCTTAGACCACAAATCAGAGATTATTTGAGCTTAAGGCAGAGCCAAATTTCCTATAACTTTGATTCCAATGACCCAAATCATTTGATTACGCATTCTATATGTTCACTCGTAATTCTCATATGAAATAAAGACAAAAGAATTCAGAAATTAGCCAAAGTTACATAAGAATCGAACTGCCTGTGATCAAACAGATCTCACGACTAATGAAGACGACGATGGAACCACAATACTCACCGATTATCCTCCAAAGACACCGCTCCAATTTCGGTCCGTGACGAACAACAAGTAATCAGATCTCGGAATCGTCACCTCTGATTAGAGTTCCAGTGAGTGAGCTGCTCAATGAGCAGAGAGAGGCACAGACGAAGACGAAGTGAGTACCGCCGAGTCGGATCATATGAATTGCAAAACCTTTTACCTTGGAATCAAACCTTTTAATTTTAAAATATTTCATTTGTGCATCTTTAATTACTAATTATTGTGCATTGAGCCAAACATTTCATAGATTTTTAATTTTAGCTCCCGGAACAACTCGACATTTAATTTCATCTTGGATCAATCAAACTGTATACAAATTTTCGTAGTGTTGATAAAAGACAAAGAACAAAAAAAAAAAAGAAAAAGGTCATTTAACCAAGTAGTACAATCAGTGGTGGTGGTCTTCATCGGAGACTCGAAGATTATCAATGCCTTTAATGGCTGATTCGTACGGTTTTCTTGTCGAGGAAGAGGACCTGTTTGCAGCCTCTGCCGCAGAGTTCCTCGGGATCACGCCGCGGCTGACGTCACCTGTACGGCTTCTCTGCAACTCCTCCACGCCCGGAAAATTGTCTCGGCTGCTACTCACTGCTGTTACTCTCCTCGATGATCCTGCTGATTGTGCAAACAACGAGGAGCTCGGGATCTGCATCCAAATGAAAGTTAATACTTTCCGCCATAAAATTCACATCCAAAAGTTGCAGAGCGATTCATACCATGGAGTCTCTAGCATTTGAGGATGTTTGTTGGTTAGAAAGATTCCCTGAGTTCTCAAGAGCGCCTGAAACTCTCCGTCGAGATGATTCCATATGCGGTCGCCCTTCTTCCTCGCCTTTGATGCAACAATGAACAACAAACAATGTTAATTCTAAATTCTACGCAAAGGAATGAGAATTACTTTTGAGTGATCAAGGAAATTTACCTGTGTATCTATCCATGTTGGAAACGCCAGGAGGTAACGCGGCGCTAGTTCCAACCGCAGGATTCTGCAGCAGAAGAGACTCGATAAGAAAATGTTTAACTAAAGAGATAGACTGATTAACCAACAACTCAAATCATACTACTTACAAGGGCACGAGATGGGGGAGCGGTTAGTTGTGATTGTTGATACTTCAAAATGGTCCAGTCAAACACGTAATCAAATTGAAACCCTGCAACAAAGAAATGAAATCCTGTTAGAAAATGAATTTGGCTAGGAAATTGTGGACTGGGTTGCTCTGTTCAGAGGGACGAAAATCTCAAACCTTCACGGATAAAGAGATCTCGAAATATCCTTTTGAGATAAGCGTAATCTGGTTTATCATCAAAGCGAAGCGATCGACAGTAGTGGAAATAGGATGCAAATTCAGACGGGTAACCACGACATAATGACTACATGGCGATCATCATATAAGAATCAGAAAAGGGGGGGGGGGGGAACATAAAGCCAAAAAGCAGAATACTTGTGAAAATGGGCTTACCTCAATGGATGTAGAAACTTTCTTTTCGCTAATCCTCTCATACTTTTGTTTTTTGGTTCCAGCTTTCAGTCCTTGCCACGGAAGACTAAACCCAAGATATTCCACACGTCAGCACAATGAAGGAGTACGGGGTAAAAAGTGAAGTGAGGCATGTAGCATAAACTTACCTTCCTTTGAGGAAGTACATAAGGATGTAACCAAGTGACTCAAGATCATCCCTTCGGCTTTGTTCTTGAGGTTCACAGTGCCAGAAAACAAATAACAGCAGATGAGTGTCAAAACTTGATACTAAAACACATGTGGAGAGCGACTGGAAAACATAAATGTGAAGCAGGTCTTGTCAAGCTTACCAATTCCCAAGTGAGTATTCATACTAGCATATCTCGCAGTTCCTGTCAGGTTCTTATTTTCTCTGCAAATAGGAATCATGGGAGAATTAGCATTTTCAGTCATCACATAACGACGGGATCATGCTCAAAGGAAGAACAGTCGAGAGCTGATACAATGATATCGGCTCACCTGTAGGGAATGTGCTGGTGTGTTGTACTATCCCTGTACTTCTTAGCAAGACCAAAGTCGATGATGTATACCTAAGAGGAGGATTAAACTTAGTCAACCCAATGATGTCTTCACAAGTAAAATAAGACCCAAAAGGATGCAGTTAGGACATAAGATAAGATGATAAACCTGGTTGGCACGCCTTCCAAGTCCCATGAGGAAATTGTCTGGCTTGAGATCTCGGTGAAGGAAAGATTTTGAATGGAAAAACTCAACACGGTTGATCTTAACACAAAATATAAAGGGAAAAAGAAGTCAAATTTATTGAAAACATAGACAAGCAATGGAAGAAAGGAATGACATGAAGGACAAAGAGGTATACCATTTGATCTGCAAGCATGAGGACAGACTTCAAGGAAAGTTTCCTGCTACAGAAATTAAACAGATCTTCAAGACTTGGTCCGAGTAGATCCATGACCAAAACATTGTAGTCCCCTTCAACACCAAACCATTTGACATTTGGAACACCAGCTACCAAAGTTAAAGCAAAAGACAGGTCATAAGAAACACAAGAATCACAAAACTCAATTATCAGAAATAAAAAGATTTTAGAATATAAGAATGATTACTTCCTCCCTGTAGAATCCTGTATAACTTCGATTCATAAAGCAGCTGTGGATGTTTTGTCTTCACATTTTCCTGGAAAAAACAAAAAAAACAAAGAGATTCAAAATCTCAGCTTTCAACATACTCAACAAGATTCAAACCATTTTTTTCTTCCGATTACACAAAATGGGGATGACTAAAAAAAAACTCAGCAACAAGAACTCACAAGCTTGATAGCAACTTCTTCATTCGTTTGAATATTAGTACCTAAAAAAAAAATCAAAGGTTAACAACAATGTTAGAGATGCGACAAATTCGAGCATACATAAAATAAAATAAAAATTAAAAATAGAAAGAGAGTGACGAACCGAGATAGATCTCTCCAAACGAACCGCTGCCGATCTTCCGGCCAAGCCGAAACTTGTTTCCAACACGAGGTTCCATTAAATAACCACGAAACCCTAATTATAATCTCAACACCAAAACGCAGATTCAATATGAAGGAAACGGGACCCCAAAAAAAAAAAAAGCCCTTCCCGACCAGAATCAGCACAGCAATTCAGAATCTCCGCCGAGAAAAACAACACAGAGATCACCAACAATGAGATTAACGGAGATTTCCACGGATTTAACGCCGACTTGGAGGTTGAAATTGACAAAATCAAAACCTATTAAGCATCTTCCTCGTCCTCTCGATCTGAAGAAAAGAATCCATATGAAGGGAATGTTGTTTCTTAGATGTTCCTCTCTCTCTCTCTGAAGAATTGAATTGAATACAAAAGATAAAAAGAAAAAAAAAGAGCTTCGATGGACAGAAAACGATGAGAGGATGTTTTTGTCTTGAAAGTTTGTGTCTTTTCTTTTCTTTTCTTTCTTCTGTTGTTTCCTTGCGGGTACGGTAAATTTTTTTAGGGGTTCACCTCTCTATGATTATTTCCGGTTTTACTATTCGGTTTGGTTTCTCAGATCATTTATTGATCTATAGTCATTAATTATTTCAAGTGCAAGTCATAAACTAAATTTTGGAAATTTAACAAACTAAAACCAAAATTAATTTGAGTGAGTCCTAAAATAGCATCCAAGAAAACATGTGATGGTTCCAGTATACATGTTTTATATTGGAGATATCTAGACTTTTTGAGTGGTCTCAAATTCAAGTTAAAAAATGGTGGCCACATAAACCAAATTGTAGACTGTACCTATTATTAATGCAACAAAAAACAAAACAAACCGGGAATGAAAAGGACAATGTACATACAACCAACCTAAAACCGGTTTTTAGAATTTTGCGAGCACGCACGCGTACAATGTATGTAGATTTTTTAGGGGGTTATTGCTTCCTCAGAAGGAAATAATATTTGATTCTTATAGTTGCTACAGAATATAGAAAAGATGACAACTTAACAGGAGTGGTTGCTACGCGTGACGTGAAAGCTATAAAATGTTTTTTTCTAAGTGGGACTCGTGGCTAGGCCATCTCTGGCGCTGAATCATCAACAATTCAAAATGCTTTTCTTGTGTATTAATAAACCAGTTAAAAAGCTTTTTTTTTTTTTTTTTTTGCTTTTAATAGCGTGAAGATTTACAGTTTTTTTTTTTATTAGCTTCAATTCCTCTCATATTTTTCTGGTCGACTCTGTAAATTGTATATTATGATCCGTTTTAAAATTCTTTTCTGGTTAGATTAGATAATTAGAGTACGTTTATCTCGTCTGAGCTCGGGATGAGCTAACAAAACTAAAGATCAGGCCTTTGGCATGTGATTTTTATGTTGGTATAATTTTCATACAGTATTATATTGTGCAGACAAAAAAGTAATCAAAGTGCTGTAAACAAAACAAAACAAAACAAAAAGAAGAAGAAGAAATAAGCACTTTAACTAGATATAGTAACATCGCGGGAAAATATTTGCTTCATATTTTGTTAGTACATATAATTATAAATTATTAGTAGTTTTTAGATTAGATTTATTTAATATTTTTAACATCTTATTTATTATTATTATATATGGTTTATGTTGTGTTAATTAAAATTACTTATATAATTATTTATGTGCAGCATTATGTTTGTAAACATATTTATTTGATCATTTAAATTATAACATAATTTAGTTGTAAAAGTTAAGTGGTGTTATGTATATATTTTCACATCATTCAAAAATTTTATAACAGTTTGATTTAGTCCAATATTAATTATTATGAATGATTAGAAATTTGATGTGAGATTCGTCATCACCCATCTTTATTTGCTCTGACCCGTCTTGATTCGTCATGATCCATTGTAAACTATTGTAAACTATATTGTGCAGCACGAATAAATGTATGCTTCATATTTTGTTAGTTTATATAGTTATAAATTATTATTAGTGTTTTAAATTATATTTATTTTATGTTTTTAACATCTCATTAACTAATAGATATACTATATGATTTAGAAAGATCCAACTGATAGAATTAATGATTTAAATACAAATTATATCTAATATATGTAGTGAATTAAAATTATCATATTTTAAATGTCAAACTATTATTAGTAAACCAAACTATTATTGGTAAACCAAAACAATGTCAGTTTTTAAAAAATCAAATCATAACATATATAGAAAAATGTATATAATTTTATTATAAAAATTATATGATTATTTAATTATTTATTAAACATATAATCAAATAAAAATAAAAATAAGAAAGAATATTAACAAATAATTAGTATGATTTAATTAGAGAGAAAATAGGAAGAAAGAGAATAAGTAGTTAAATTAATTTTAAATTTAAATCTAAATTAATTATATAATATAACTAATAATGTAAGTCTAATGGCAAATGACGTAATATAACATGTAAAAAAAGGTTAATCTTGTTTTAACATTGCTTAAATAATAGTGTAGAGATAGGCTTGGAAGGTTCAACTAGACTAACTTATAAAGAGAATCCAGTTTCGGGATGGACCTTTAGTGAAGTTAGTAGGCCCAATAATATCTACTCGAGGCGAAAGATTGAGTTTTGTGTTGTGATCATCAAAGTTCAGTGTATTTTGCTGTGGAAGATGGAGATATGAACAAAGATATCCGAATCTAAACTTGTTAAGACAAGGAGCTACTTTTGCTAGTAATGGGCTGAATCTCTATTTCATTGGAGACTGGTACTAGTAACAGGTTCAGCGGCAGCGGCAGTATTAGGCTTGTATCCATAATTTGGTGAAGTATCAAGTCAAGTGGTTCTTTGGCAACAACCTCTAATAAAGTTCCTAAGTTCTTTTAATCTCTCAATGGAGCTACTACGCTAACCATTTCATTTATCTCGAAAGACACTGCTTGGTTTTGGAAGATTTAATGCCTTTGTTTGTTGCATTTGCAATTACAATAAATTTGGTATTTGGGTATTTTGGTCATGATTATGAAAGGGTTTGTTATGTTATTGTTAAGCAGTCTAAATAAAGAAGTAGAGGAAAAGGAAAAGAGTGAGTGATTCTGAAACATTTGTCTATCTTTCTTTTTGGAGACACCAAGCCAACAATATAATTAGCGTCCATATCTTGGCCGGTTAGTCTCTAGGACAAAGACGTTATTGGGCCATATGGTCACTTCTTTAGAATATTCTTTTGTGCTTTACCAAAATCAAATTTATTGGATAAACGGCTAAATAATTTTAGTTATATCTGTGAAGAAATGATTTATAAGTTCTCTTGTAGTATTGGTTAAAGATATGTTTCCAAATATGGTATATAGAATTTTTATTTCTGGAAAAAGTAATTAATTTTCTGAAATATTTATTTGTATATTTCAAAAAATTAATCAAATAATAAAATGAAAAAAAGAACGGAAATGACATGGAACATACAAACAAATCTGTAATGTAGCTGTTTATAAGAAATAGAAGTTAAAAAAAAAAAATGAGAACTGATTTTTATATATATAGAGTTTTGCCTGTAATGTCATAAAACCCAATAAACACAATTTGTATTTAACAATAAAAGAGATATAATTTTTTCAGAGGAAGCAAATAAATGTATAAAAAAGGTAGGGAAATAAAAATTAAAATGGCAGTTGCTAGTTGCTAGGTTTTGGGTATAAGTGGGTGTGAAAAGGAGGGAGTGTAATAGAGAGAAAGAGGATTTAAGGGTTAGTCCTCCGTCGCCTCCCAAAGAAACCTTGTCTCTTCAAATCTCTCTATCTCACTCTTATCTCACTTTCTTCTCCAAAACCAAATCCTTAGAAAATGAGCAACGACAAGGACAACTTCAGCGTCGCCGATCTTACTGCTGGTATATTCCCCTCTCCTTTTACTCTTCTTCTTCAGCGACAACTGCTTAAACCCTAATTTCCCACAACTATTGACTGTTCTTCTTTCATTTTTCTCTTCTGTTTCAGCTCTTAAGGACGAGGATCGAGCTGGCCTTGTGAACGCTCTTAAGGTGAGTTTTCTTTTTTTTTTTCCTTGTGTAAAACCTCAGAATTTTAAGGATTTTGGGTTATTTTCCTTCAGATTTTCTATTAGAGTCTGTGTCTTGTTGTTTAGACAATATAAGGCTTACCTTATTGTTTGGTGTTTAGGTTTTAGTGTTATTCATTGTTTCTTCTAAGTTAGAATGATATAGTTTTATGGGAGATTGTTTTTTTGAGGTTTTTTTTTAATTATTATATGTTAATTCACAGAACAAGCTACAGAATCTGGCTGGTCAGCGCTCTGATGTGCTGGAGAATCTTACTCCTACAATCAGAAAGCGTGTTGATGCCTTGAGGGATATACAGGTTTGAAGATTTTTCCTTTACATTTTTCCCCAGCTATGTGTGCTATATTGTTCAATGGTGGTTTTGTACTGTGCTATTTTGCTTATTCGAATGTCAAGTTTCAAAGTAAGGTGTTTGCTTTTTGATTACCGCTGACTTCTTTCCACGCAGAGCCAACATGATGAGCTAGAGGCAAAATTCCGTGAGGAGAGAGCTGTTCTTGAAGCCAAGTATCAAAAATTGTATCAGCCTTTGTATACCCAGGTAATTGTTACTGAGAAAGTTTTGATTTTCTGTGTTAATTTCTCTGTTAAATCACAAACTAATTAGCTTATATCAAAGCAATGAAAATCAATGGGTCTTTTTTGCTAATGTTTACTTATATGCAACAGTGGTAGTTGTATATATATATATATATCTTAAAATTCCTTATGGATTCTACTTGGCATCTTGTAATGCACAGCGTTATGAGATTGTGAATGGTACTACTGAAGTCGAACTGGCTCCAGAGGACACGAAGGTGGACCAAGGAGACGAAAAAACTGCAGAAGGTAACTTCAATAACTCAATGTCTTCCTTGTTTGATTTTCATAATTTTGGAAAGACAAAAACAATTTAGTATGTTTCAATCTTTTCCATCGCAGAGAAAGGAGTTCCAAGTTTCTGGTTGACAGCCCTGAAAAATAATGAGGTTACTTCCGAGGAGGTAGCTTATATGCAGTTTTGGTGTTCATTTTATATACACTCCAATCATAGCCATGGGAAATGAGCATAGCCTAATGTTCTTCTCTATGTCAGGTCACAGAGCGTGATGAAGGGGCTCTCAAATATCTTAAAGATATCAAGTGGTGCAAGATTGAAGAACCTAAAGGATTCAAACTTGAGTTTTTATTTGACTCAAATCCGTACTTTAAAAATACAGTCTTGACAAAGTCTTACCATATGATTGATGAAGATGAGCCACTGCTTGAGAAGGCTATGGGGTAACTACTTATCCTCTCCTGCAAATGTTGTTTACTTTTAAGTATATTCTGCTTAGCTGATTGCAGTGCGTTGTAGAAATTATTCTTCACTTATACTGCAAAGGGATTCTTAATTTCAGGACTGAAATTGACTGGTATCCTGGAAAGTGTCTAACTCAGAAGATTCTTAAGAAGAAGCCTAAGAAGGGTTCAAAGAATGCTAAACCAATCACCAAAACCGAAAATTGTGAAAGCTTCTTCAACTTCTTTAGTCCTCCACAAGTCCCGGATGAAGATGAAGATATCGACGAGGAAAAAGTAAGATATCTGTTTTTATAAAACCCTGTCATCTTTTAGTTAAAATGTTTAGTAATGTCTCCTGTTCTTTGATGCAGGCTGAGGAACTTCAAAATCTGATGGAACAGGATTATGACATCGGGTTCGTCTTTGTCTGAACATACTTGTTCAGCTGCAAACTCTGTGATTACCCTTTCCTCAATATCTCTGATCACAAGTAGTTCTTGCTTTCTGCAGATCTACTATTCGGGACAAGATCATCCCTCATGCTGTCTCATGGTTTACTGGTGAGGCTATGGAAGGAGAGGAGTTTGAAATAGATGATGATGAGGAAGATGACATTGATGAGGATGAAGATGAAGATGAAGATGAGGATGATGAGGAAGACGAAGAGGATGATGAGGATGATGATGATGATGAAGAAGAAAGCAAGACCAAAAAGAAGGTATAAAGTGCCCCCAAGTGTACTTGTTTCTTTTGTTATCAAATTCATTCCGCCAGAAGTTCTTTCTAACCTTCTGAAATTGGTTTTTATTGTTTATGCAGCCATCAATCAGACAGAAGGTATGTAACCGTTATTTTCACAACTAGAAGTTAAATTGTGTGGAACCTCAAAATTCCTGCGGAATAATCAAATACTCTAGCAATCCCTGAAAGTCGTAAACTATCAAGAAACACAAGTTTCAGGCTTAGCATGGTCATGAAACCCTGAAATAGATGTAGGAAATGTAGGTTCTATAGACGCATGAATCATACAGATATCTGATGCGTAACCGTGCAAGCCCATGATGCATAAGTGATAAGACTATAAAAACTCATAAAGCTGTAACTAAGGCTACCTTATGAATCACTTTATTCATTTCATTCCAAGAGTAGGGATCAGTGTCCATGTTTGTGATGAATGTGATAATCATCTGTTTCTTTTTTTTTTCTGCTTGGACTGCAGAAGGGAGGAAGATCTCAGATGGTGGGTGACGGTCAACAAGGTGAGAGGCCACCTGAATGCAAGCAGCAGTAATCTCTACGCTCTACTGATCAAAAATGGTAGGCGTGAAAGTATATTCCGGGTCATTCTCTGTTCATCAAGAATGCGGATTGAGAGAAATTTTTGGGTTTTTTTTTTGTTTCAGTGAAATTCATCTCCTAATTGATGATGCTCATAGGAGTTTTTTTTTTTTTTTAATCATTGTTCTTTTGGTGTTTATCTTCTTTAAACCACTTCAATAGTATACCCTTGGTGTTTTATTTATGAATCAACGAATCATTCTCTTCTTTGTCTCTATTGTTTTTATCTTTATTTGTTGGGAGGGTACAAGACATGTTTGATATGTTTTTATGTAATGGGGAATTAAATTTCTAGATGCATGCATTTGTGTGATATGCCGCGTCGGAATTCGTCTATTTCAAAGTGTGTAAGATTAGTTCCTATGAAAGAAAAATACTTAGTTTATTGTTTTGATTTTTTTTGGTTAGCTTTCTAACTTGTTGACGAAATAAAGCATTCTAATTCTAACTTTTTTCGCACCAATTAGTTTTTTAGTTAGCCATTTTTATAGTCATGGGAAGTGGGAACGAAAGTTATTCTTTTGATTTCCAATGTTGTCCAATTTGATGTGTAAGACTAAAATGAATAATTTGACTATGACCAGTTAATCAAGTCTAAACCTGTCAAAATCATAATTTCACCCGTATGATGAATAATTTGACTAATACCTCCGCCTGTTAAACACTAATCGTTTAGATACATATAAAATAAATATCTACTATGTAATGTAGAAAATAATGATTCTAAGTTGTATACTTTTCTATGTTTACATCCTCCGGTATGCTTTCTCTTCTGCGTCGTCGAACAAAGTGAGGCTCCGAACATCAGAAATCAAAAACATTGGAAATGTCTACAATATCGTCGAATCAAATATAAGTTAACCGCTTCAAAATAATTGTGAAATATTTAGAACTGGATATACACGTAAAAGACTCTAGAATATGTTTGATAAAATAAATAAAAAAAACAATTTCTCTCTATCCCATACATCAGGCGGCCATATGATGTCATAAAAATCCAAGAGACATGCCAGATGGGACCCACAATCAAGAGAACAAAAAAAACCGCTCAATTCAGTGTTTTTTTTTTTTTTCAAGTGGCGTTTTAAGCCTTTCCTGGAAATTTACGTAAGTGCTCGAGAGAGACCGTTGATGAGAATAGGTTTTCATTTGATTAATGAGTAAGTGATTCATTCAGTCGTCGTTTATTGAAACGTTTACTGTACTTCTCTAACTCTGTTTTGTTTTCTACCGATCTCGAGTCTGTGATGTCCACCGCCGCTAGATTCTCTGATTCGTACGAATTCAGCAACACAAGCGGCAATAGCTTCTTTGCCGCTGAGTCATCTATTGATTATCCGGCTGAGTTTCTCACTGCATCGGAGGTCTCCGCTCTTCGGCTGCTCTCTAACTCCCTCGAGTCCCTGTTTGACTCGCCGGAAACTTTCTACAGCGACGCCAAGCTCGTTCTCGCCGGCGGCCGAGAGGTATCCTTCCACCGTTGCATCCTCTCGGCGAGAATTCCCGTTTTCAAGAGCGCGTTAGCCACCGTTAAGGACCAAAAATCAACCGCCGTTTCGAAGCTCGAGCTGAAGGAGATCGCCAAGGATTACGAAGTCGGTTACGATTCGGTGATGACTATTTTGTCGTACGTATACAGCGGCAGAGTTAGACCGCCGCCAAAAGGAGCTTCTAATTGTGTAGACGACGATTGCTGCCACGTGGCTTGTCGGCCTGTGGTGGATTTCATGGTGGAGGTTCTTTATTTGGCTTTCGTTTTCCAAATTCCAGAGTTAGTTACTCTGTATGAGGTAAAAAAACACAATGTTCAAATTGATTCACAGCACCAAAAACATCAATATCATTTTAATTCTCCTCTATTTGTTTTGCATTTCAGAGGCATTTCTTGGAAATTGTAGACAAAGTTGTCGTAGAAGACATCTTCATCATATTCAAGCTTGATACTCTATGTGGTAAAACATACAAGAAGCTTTTGGATAGATGCATAGAGATTGTTGTCAAGTCTGATATAGAACTAGTTACTCTTGACAAGTCTTTGCCTCAACACATAGTCAAACAAATCATCGACATTCGCAAAGCGCTTGGTCTAGAGCCACCTGAACTAGAAAAACATGTCAGTAATATATACAAGGCACTCGACTCAGATGATGTTGAGCTTGTCGAGATGCTTTTGACTGAGGGACACATCAATCTAGATGAGGCCTACGCTCTTCATTTCGCTGTCGCTCACTGCGTTGTGAAGACCGCATCAGATCTCCTAAACCTGGAGCTTGCGGATGTTAACCTTAGAAATCAAAGGGGATACACCGTGCTCCACGTTGCTGCCATGCGGAAGGAACCAAAGCTGATAGTTTCTTTATTGACAAAAGGAGCAAATCCGTTAGAAACAACATTCGATGGTAGAACCGCTCTTGTCATTGCTAAACGACTTACTAAAGCGGCTGAGTATAATACTAGTACAGAGCAAGGCAAGCCTTCTCTAAAAGGTGGGTTATGCATAGAGGTACTAGAGCATGCACAGAAACTAGAATATCCTTTGCCTAGAGAAGCTTCACCTTCTCTTCCAGTGACTCCTGAGGAACTGAGGATGAGGTTGCTCTATCATGAAAACCGAGGTACTTTTCTTGGGATTCTAGCATGCACTTTTAGGAAAATAAAGTGAACTAGTATGTATGTATAATTATACTCAGTATCTGCTTTTTTCAGTTGCACTAGCTCGACTTCTCTTTCCAGCGGAAGCTGAAGTTGTGATGGATTTAGCCAAGCTGGAGGGTACATGCGAGTTTACAGCTTCTAGTCTCGAGCCTGATCATCACACTGGTGGAGATAGGACATCACTGGACTTAAACATGGAACCTTTCCGAATCCAAGAGAAGCATTTGAGTAGACTAAAAGCACTTTATAAAACCGGTACGGATTGTTTCTTACCTATCTCATCTCTTTTCTTACCAACAAAGTAATGATTTTATTTGTGTGTGTCATCAGTGGAACTGGGGAAACGCTACTTCCCACGTTGTTCGCTCGATCACTTTATGGACACCGAGGACTTGAATCATTTGGCTTGTGTAGAAGAAGACACCCCTGAGAGACGGCTACAGAAGAAACGAAGGTACATGGAACTACAAGAGACTTTGATGAAGACCTTTAGTGAGGACAAGGAGGAATCTGGAAAGTGTTCCGCAACCAAATCTACCGCTGCAATGAGGTCTAATAGTAAACTCTCGCATCGACGTCAAAGGGTGGACAAACGGGATTTCGTGAAAAGACCTTACGGAAACGGGGATCCAAGAATGGAAGATCATCCCCCGCAACTGTTGGATTAAGCTTGAAGATAACTTAAGATATAAGTTATTCAAAGTAGATTAGGATTAGGAAATATATTTAGGAGTTATCTAAATATATTAGGAGTTATCTAAACCTAGAGGTTTTCCTAATTGAATTGTGTTTGTGGCTAAGTCTCTTAATATATAAGGAGATGTCAAGGTGTGACATAACTAATGAGTTTTGAGATTGAGAGAACTTAAGAGCTTTAGTTTTGAGTGATTTTCTAAAGCATAATAAAGAGAGTTATTCTTTGTTAATCTTTGAGTTCTAAGCTTTCTTAAATTCTAGAGCAACTTAAATGATGTCTCATATGTGTCGCGGATTTCATATAAATTGAAACGGGATGCGATTTTTGCCCACTCCCATGTAAGTTTTGTCGTGCAACATGTGTATATATATATATATATATATATACCGGTTTTATATTAGTTGTTGTCTCCGTCTCTTCATCTGCGTTGTATAGTTTTGTTTTTTACTTTGGATCCTATGTATTCTAGCTGCAAATGTGTTTGCAAACAAATATTATAGTGAGCCAATGATATACGTTTTTTATGATCGACTTGTACGTTTGGTTTCCTATAGAGATATCTAAGATGGTGGTTCAGTTCTGTTTTTTTTTTTAATGTTCGGATACATAAATTGTTTGTTTTTATGGGATTCTCTTTTCCACATCATTGGGATTAGTTTGGTTGTATTTGTATATCATTCTAACATAATTAGAGGTTGGTCATTTGAATGTGCCTTGTGAGTTCTGAGAATATCATCGCACTCCGTCCTCAGTTCCACCACAAGTTGTATAAGACAGAAAAAACACTCCAACACAGAAAGAGACTCTCAGTCCACCTGAGACTCACGTGCCTTTTAAATCCCTTTCCCAAACATGTGCTCGACACGTGAACCGTCATGCTCTTCATTCTCTCTGGACAGAGACACCAGACATGTGCACGACACGTGGACCGTCATGCTCATCAGTCTATCTGGTCAGAGACAGTCCAATGCGCAAAACCTATAGTTTCTAGGGCTGCAACTACCGACAGCCGAGTGCAAGGAGCATCAAAACCTGCAAGTATGCAGCTGATTTTGAATCTTAGAGACTATGACGGTGTGACCTGAAGGCTGAAGCAAATTTGTCACTTTAACTGCTATGTAATTTGTGATTAAATTATGGTTTAACACTCAGTTGTTTTCTACTATAAATATAAATACTACGTTCACAATGAAATGAAGAAGGACTATACACACGAAAGCATTGGTAAGAACCGGTGCCGTAGTACCTTCCCCATCTACCGTGTGAAAATTCCAAATTATTTTTCTTAAGTAAAGACGAACAGAAAACCAGACTAAACCAAATTAAAATTGTGCAAATTCGAACTAAAACCAAACTGAATCACTTATTTGGATTTTGTTTCTATAAAACCGACCGAATAACAAACTATAAATCGGATAGCCCCTCCATTCTAATATATCTTTAATGATATAGTACCAAATGATAATTAGCTCATGTACTCTAAATGGATGACCCACTAATTCACGTAAAGTACAATCCAATAATATGTTGGGGGTCTTATCATGTATACTCTAAATGAATGACCCACTAATTCACGTAAATTACAGTCCAATAATATGTTGGGGGTCCAATAATATGTTGGGGGTCTCTAGAGCAAGTACTTTGTATATATTATTTTATAAGAAACGTATTTAATTTTTAAAAAATTGTTATCATTCCCTTTGTTCCGTGAATGAAATATGAAATGTATCGTGTTATCTTTACTATATATAGGTTGTAAATTAGAAATATGTAATCTATCTCCTTTCTAGTTATTTCTTTACTTTATATGTTGTCTTTTAAAACACTATATTAAGTGCTCCTTTATCTTTTTTTTTTGGTCAAAAAGTGCTCCTTTATCTATTTTCTGTTTTTCTTTCCAAATCTGTATGACCCAAAGTTATAGCACTATGTAATTTCTACTTTGCATTTCAATTGAAAACCCTTTATCGTAAAAGAAAAAGAAAAAGAAATATATATATACTAGCACTATGGCCCCTGCTATGCAGAGGCATATTAGTTGTTAATATAATTTGAGATTAGTTTTAATATTTGTCGGATATGCAGCTATTTTTATTATAATAAAAATGTTTATAAATGCTTAAAATTATAAAAATCAACTCACATGAAAATTTACGGACACTTGCTTTGCTGTTTAGGTTTTGAATGAACTTGAGCAAATGAGCAATATGATCGCCATAAAAGTTCAAAGTACTGTAATTGCAATCCAAAATCTCAAGAAAATTAAAATTAAATTCTTGTGAAAGATACGTGAGAGCAGAGTAAGAAGAAGAAATGAGTCTGCCTCTGGAGAAAGAAAACAATTTTTAGTACTAATTCAAAAAGAAAAAGAAGGCAGTTCCATGAAAATTGTAGAGAAAAAACATGAAAAGAATTTTAGAAAAGATGTGATTATTGAAAAAATAACTAAATAAGAGATTTGCGAAGATCATGGTTTCCCTTAAAAATAGGAATAATTAATTAATAACTTCTTTTCATAATTAAATATTAGTTTTAAAAGTAAAAATAAATGATCAATAATTATAGTGTTGACACCTCAGCAAAAATATACGTGTTAATTAGAGAATGTTGCAGTTATTGAATTAAGTGACTTGTGATTTAGTATATAAAGAAATGGGTGAGAAAAAAAGTAACCAAAAGATATTGCGTTTCTTTTTTTTTTCTCTGAAAAAGATATTAAAAATAATTGTTGAAATTATTTACCTGAAAAAATTATATTGTGAAATTTTCTGGTGTTGACATGTCATAAAAAACTGGCGTGTCAAAAAGAGAAGTTTGCAGTTATTAAGAAAGTGACTGCTGATTTAGTAGATATATATATATATATATATCTTGCACGTTTATACCCATATAAACATTCATAGACATCGTGTTTATAAAATTGGTACAAACACAAATAGAACTGAATAAAATATGCTCATAATCATTTCACAAAACACATAATTGCGCTGCTTATAACTAGAAATAGAAATGTGAATATGTAGATTACATTCGTCTACTGAAAGAAGTGAAAATAAGATAAAAAGAGGCGTGTCAGCTGAAACATATATATCGGATCGGTCAATGTTGCATTTTAAGAAAAAAATCATAATTCCATAATACCTTTTCTCATTTAAGATATTTCATATATGCCCCCATACTCTCTAGAAAATATCTCTACCAAAAATATCTGCGACAAAAAAATATCTGTAGTCATAATCTCAAATATTCCTTTTACTAGTTTCTTGCTTTAGACAAACTTCATGATATAATTGAAAACTTTTTTTTGTCGTTAATATAACACAAATAATAAATGACATAGTTAACACTATCTAAATTTTGCATTTGATAAATTAGATGTTCATATACAATAATAACATGTTAAAGACGGAAAGTCATGCATCACTTAAATGATATAAGATAGAATTATTCCGGTTATGGATACATCTATCTGGTTTTTTTAATGATATCCATATTCATATTCATCATATCCGTACTTTTACTATTCGTATTTAAAAATTTTGAATATCCGTAGAAAAACCGAATATCCGTATCTAAATAATTTTTTTTTTTTTTGATAATTAAAAAAAAAAGTATTAAAATAATGTTATAATAATCATGAAATTGAAAATTTTCAAAAAAAAATAAAATAATAGTATAACAATGGATTTGAGTTTAAATTAATAAATTGGCTAAATTTAGAAGATAAAAACAAAACAAAGTATAAATTTTAAAGATTAAAAAAAAAAAAAACAAATTTTTTTTTAGCCGGATACGGATATCCGATCTAAATTTTGTTCAATATCCGTATCTTTATCCGTTTTTCCTGGATATCTGCTTTTTGAATCCGAATCTAGATATGGAGCCAGATATCCATCGGATACGGATATTTCTGAGCTAGATAGAACCGTTCCGAATATGTTTAAGTGTTTAATTTTTTTTTTTTTTTTTTTTTTTGTCGCTGTTTAACCCGTTTTGTTTACGTATGTTATTTATTGTCATCTAGTGAAGATATTCTTAGAATTATCCAAACATTAGATATTTTGTGGGATGGTTAACAGCTTCTTAAATGTTTGCTGTTTGTTGATACAAAGCTGTCATGATAGTGAGAACCGTCGTTGTCATTAGTGGTTCAGTAAATAGTAAACTGATTACTGATAATTACTGCACAACCCAAGAAAATTATGATAACAAAACGTTCAAATTTGTAGGAAACAACCAACAGTTCATTTGACATCAACCAAAAAAAAAAGTTTTTAGTAAACAAAATATAGTAAGTTCAAAAACATTTAAGATACAGAAAATTATGCATCGACGAATATTAGAATACTTTTTCCACGTAAAAACAGCATAAACTACTTTTACCATCAAGTAAAAAAAAAAAAAAGTGCAGACGTCCAGATCCAGAAATACGCACACGACACAAACTAGTTTAAGTATGTCATCATCAGTCATCACCAAATCTAGTAAGTAATTTACAAACTAGAATTATGTATCGCAATGACCTAAACGCCCTTCAGTGACCACGAAGTTTCAAATCGGAAAGCCGGGGAAACTCCGATGAAGGGCAAAATCGTAGTTTGTTCCTTAGTCGTTCTTAAGCATTTCTCTGTATCTTAGAAACGAATCTAGCCTCTGTAGCTTCAGCTGCTGCTTAAACTTGTTGATAAAGTTTGAAGCTTTATCATCGACACCTTCTTCTCCTCCGTCATCGATCGACGTCGTTCTCTCCACTCTCATTGTCTCCGGCCGCCTTTTTTCAACGGCCTCAACCGTCTCCTCCTCCCGGCCGAGGTATCCCACGCCGGATTTCTCGCTAGCCGATTTCGTCATCTTCTTCGTCACCTTCTTCTTCTTCGACTTCATCACCGGCGTATTCGACTCAGACTTAGTCCTCGCCGGCCTTTGCTCTTCAGGTATTGGATCTGGCTCGGATCTGTACAAAGAAGGCAGCTTGATGGATTTTACCCGCTGCAAAAGTGATGGAGCTCCGAATCTAGGTTCGGTCGTTACGTCATCCTCCGGTATCTTGACGTCGATCAGGTCGGCCCGGTTAATCTCGTCGGTTCGGGTCATCAGGTCGTAAGCAGCGTAATCGCCTTCAGAATTGTGTTGCGGGAACTTGAAGTAAGGCATTTTGATGGATTTGACACGAACCAGCAGAGAAGGAGACGGATTCGGGTTAGGATCCGATCCGGAGAAACGGATCTCGGATTCTGGTGGAGGAGAATTGTAGAGATGGAAGTTGATGGACTTTACTCGGTCTATGAGCGAAGGAGCTCTGGCTAATGGCGCCGGAGCATGGACTTGACCCGACCCGAAACCATCTTGATGCGGGTGGTGTTTCTTGGAACTGGATCCGAACCGGTTGGTGAAGAAGATGGTGCCAATCGTGAAATTGAGGAGGAGGAAGAGAGTGGTGGGCGTTAACCAGCTGGTCAAGCTTGTGGGTAGCTCCATTGTTGTGTGTCGCAGAGTGAACGATGGAACTTATGGATAATGGATTATATTTAGGTCCCTAATATTTATATTAGATATTTTTGTCTTGCTTTAATCGTTGATGAGCTATGTGTTAGATTTGGTCTGGTTCTTTTAATTGGTCTTTTCATATTGTTTTTTTTGTGTTAATAAAGTCAGATATTTAACAGTGTTTTTTCTTTTCATGTTGGCCATGTTATTATGTGTTTTTTATTTACTTATTTTTATAGTAGGCATCGAGTTTAAAACTTAAAAAAAAATGCAACTAACATGAATTCAAGATTTTTAAAGGTCCAACGTAAAATATCAGTTGGATCGCCTCTTATGGTTTTGTTTTATATTTGCCCAGAGAGTGTCATCCCTTTTGAAATAGTTAAATCCATTTGTTATTGACAGTTTATGAGTAATCAATTTAGATCCCAATATTTAACAAAAAAAAATTAGATCCCAATAAACTTTGGTATTAGTTACATTATTTTATATATTTATAGATTTAGTATTATATTTATAGTGCTGGGCAGTGGACACACGTCTGACATAGTCTTTGATTATTTGTAAAACGAGAGAAATAAAAAATGGCTACAAAACTCCTACATTGACCCCAATATTGAACCAAGGTTTTAGTCTGTACTTTAACCCCCGTGACTCTATAGTCTCATCGGCTCACAGTCATTCTTTTACTCGAGCCCACAGTTTCTTTTGACAATCTTATATTTTTCTAATATCACGTGTTGTATTTATTCTTTTTATTCGAGCTTTTTGTTGTTAAAGATTTTTTTTTTCCTAGTTTCTTTTCTTCTTTCCAACACATTTAAAATTGCTTACTTTTACGTAAATCATACTTTACAAAAATTTTACCCTTTTCATTACTTGCTTTTGTAAATTAAAACAAATATAGTTGACAAACTTAATAAAAGTATAAAATTAATAATTCCAGTGATGACTTGTATTGTAAATGATATCAATCATAGAAAAGAAAAATCTCACATATAAAAATATAACATCATAAAATCTAAATGATCTGTTAAAAGAGATAAATAAAAAAAGTTATAGAATTTTTTAATATAAAAAATTATTTATATTATTTTTGTTAAAAAGTTATTTTATGTCTTGACAAATGTTTTTTAGCCCATATTTAAATCTTACTCTTATGCAGATTTTGAAATTTTAGTAAAACCGTGTTTCGAGTTTTGATATTAGAAAAAACTGACCAAGTGATTAATACATTGTATACATATATCTTCAATTTACTTTCGAAGTTATCATTTAAACAAATATATTTTTTTGTTTCTAAAAAGGTCGGAAAAATTAAAAGAAAGAAAGAAAAAAAAGACATAAAAAGAGGAAAAGACAAACAATAATTAAAAAGGAAAAAAAAAAATGAAAAGAGAAGTCGCGAGTGTTTCTCTCACGAACATCGATGCAGCAAGTGGAGGAGGAGAGTATCTTAACAATCATTCTATAAAATCAAGATTGGGATTAAAGAAACTAAGACATGGGGAACAACAACAAAGACAAGCAACTTGAAGCCTTACTTGCCCGGGTGGTCGAACGATAAGATAAACATCACAACTCGTTTCGTTTGAGTCGTACCTTACGTAGAGTAGCTAAATTTTAAAATGAAGACAAATACAACACAAAATCGCTGCACATGAATATGTCCAAAGAGCAGAAGACCAAGGACACTGAATGTTCAGTATAGAAGCCGGGAAGATGTCGAGGAGAAAGACACGAGATATTGAGTTTCATTACAGATTTTTTTGAAAGTGACCAACAACTATAATGTTTTTTCATCGAAGACATATTAGCAAATATATATATATATATATAACCAGGCGTCAATAGCTTGGATGGTACCGACCCTAGGCAGAGAGGCTTAGAGGTAGTGGGTTCGAGTGATGCTTGGGAGGGGTTGCAATATTCACCCATTTAAACATCGGGCATATTGTTCAAAAGGCTGGCCTCGGCCCAGGGTGGGATTATGGGCCGAAGGCCAGAACCCAATCTGGTTAAAAATATATATATATATATATTATTTTTTCATATGAAGAGATATTATTACTAGCAATAAACAATTGAAGAAAATATATGGACTCGTATGTATGACCTGGGATCAGGCCTTGCTTAGATCAGCTCCAATTAAATTTAATGTACTGCGGGCCTTATATTTTGTTGATTGTATTCTCGTAAAAGCCCAAACTCTCCCCTCAAATACATGGGTTTGTTTGTTGTGGGAGGCCCAACAAACCGGTTTCGATAGTGGTCGAGATGGGGAAAAGGGCCAAAATCAACATGAACTTTTTTCACGGTGCTTTTTTATACACGAACTAAGATCCGGTGCGTTTTTCAACTTGAAATTACAAAATTTTCAAAAAAATCAACATGAACTTTCATATGAGTGCTGAAATCAACTTTGACTAAAATATGATTAGTCAAACTGCTGAATCAGATGCCTCGTGGCATATTTCTGCTGAGTCAGATGCCATGTGTCATTTTTTCGCTGAGTCATATGCCACGTAGATTTTTTCAATTTTTTTTTTTTTTTTTTTTTTTTTTTTTTTTTTTGAATTTTTATGCAATGTTGTGGATCTAAATTTTTTTTTTTTACATTTATAATGGAGAATCGTAAACATCATTAACAATTTAACCATCTTATCATTTTTTTTATCATTGATGTAGCCGCAATAATCATAGGGTTACGACCATTAAACAATTATAATGTTTAGTTATAATATTTTTGTTTGGTTAATTATAAAATTTTGATACGTTCTTAAATTTACTCAAAATTATTCGATATTTAACAAAATTATTTAAAATATATCCAAAAGTTGATATAAATAATCTATTTAAAATAACTTATTATAATATAATATTATCAGTAATTATTCGTTTAAATAGCTATTTTAATTACGAAAATTACTTGTTTGGGTAGTAATTTAAACTACATGATCATACCTTTACTCTATCACTCTTTGCTATTATCCGATCTTTATATTGACATGTATACTTTGTGTAGTAGTTTCTAAAACCCAAATTATCTTTACCTAACTTTTACTCGCTATTATATTACTATCCAAACAAGTAATTTTCGTAATTAAAATTGCATTTTGAACGAATAATTACTAATAATATTATATTATAATAAGTTGTTTTTAATAGATTATTTATATTAATTTTTGGATATATTTTAAATAATTTTTTTAAATATCGAATAATTTTGAGTAAATTTAAGAACATATAAAAAAATTATAATTAACCAAACAAAACATTAGAAGTAAACATTATTAACTGTTTAATGGTCGTAACCTTGATTATTGCGGCAACATAAATGATAAAAAAAATGATAAGATGGTTAAACTGTTAATGATGTTTACGATTCTCCATTATAAATGTAAAAAAAAAAATTTAGATCCACAACATTGCATAAAAATTCAAAAAAATTTTTTTTTTTTTTTTTTGAAAAAATCTACGTGGCATATGATTCAGCGAAAAAAAGCCATGTGGCATCTGACTCAGCAGAAATATGCCACGTGGCATCTGACTCAGCAGTTTGACTAATCCTATTTTGGTCAAAGTTGATTTCAGCACTCATATAAAAGTTCATGTTGATTTTTTGAAAAATTTGTAAGTTCATGTTGAAAAATGCACCGGATCTTAGTTCGTGTATAAAAAAACACCGTGAAAAAAGTTCATGTTGATTTTGGCCCTTTTCCCGGTCGAGATGAGTCTTCTTCGTCTATTGGGACTGATCTCGGAGCTTTTAACTGTTCTTTCACTCCGGACATCGGCGTTGATTCTGGAGCTGAGCTTTTGCTCCAATCTGCTCCAAGGCACCTCAGATCAGTTTTTTGCTTTTGTAAAATTTCTTTTAAGCTGTGTCGACTTGATTATTCAATTTGACATTTTTGTTGCGTCTTTATGATCTTGACAATCACACTGAGGAAACATTACATTTTTGTGATCTCGGATTATTATTGAGAGAAAACGTTGTTTGGTTTAAGAGATGAAGATAGAGAAGACCATGAAAACTAAATTCAAAAGCTTTATTTTATTTTGTAAATAGTACATTATACAGTTGCAGTATATTAATAGGCATTATAGATATAGTGATAAATTTTTATACAAATGAGCCAATAATTTCCATTTATATATATGTACATGCAATCTGTACTCCTGCAATTTACTTGAGCATGTCGTTAACTTCAAATTCTGTATTTATATTCATGGCAGAGGCACAAAGAAACAGCTTTTGTCATGAAAAAATAGAGTCAGAAGCTATTATTTGGCTGTTCTTTTTACAAGAGAGATCCCATTGGAGTCACCACCCCACTCCTCCAATACAACTACACGGTTACCTGACGGCTTCAACCATGAGCGAGGCACATGGTACCTGAAAACAAGATAACACAACAAAAAATCAACCCTTTTGAACCAGAGTTGAACTAAAGAAGAAGACAGGGTGAAAAAATTCGGCAGTGTCCCTCACCATCTTTGAGAAGCTTGTCCACAGTTACTCAAACATTTCTTCTCGGTGAAAGTCCCAGCATAGCTGCAGGGCTTGCAGCTCCCACGAGCTGTATATGAGGGCCAGTGTCGTCCAATGTTCTGGCCATTTATCCAAACTTGACCTTTCCCCATTGTGTTCATGTCCAAAGCCAATGGTTCAGCGCCTACTGGTGTGTCAAAAGCAGACTGCAAAAAGAGATGGTAAGAATCTCGTCTCTGTTTCTTTCATTATATTGATCTTAACTTTGTTGGTGGCATGATTCTTGAATCTTTCTGTTGTTTCTCTTACCTTGTACCAGGTCAAGGGTTGCTTCTTGGCCACCAATGATCCTTCTTTCCATTCCACGGTGGAACTCCCAGTTACGGTATGAAGGCTAAGAGCTTCACCCTTAGTACCAGTCTGCTTGAATCACACAAAAAAAAACACACATGTTTATTTCATTGCTATGATGCAGTAACATGGAAGTGAAACTCGTTTCTCTTGAATTTCAGGAGGACCTTGTAAGACCATTTCCATTTAGACATGTCCCATGTTCCAGAGTTGACTCCTTTCAGTGTGACTGGGCCAAGAACCCCTATATTCCATGTCTCATAATGCACGCCAACGTTCTGTGAGCAATAAAGGACCACGAAGCTCAGAGGGTAATCTTTTTTACGGGCAGAAAGCGCATTGAGGTACTGTGTAAATCATCATGAGTACTAACCGGGAGACCCGCTGCAATACTCAACAGAGCAAGTTTGTTGACCCCTGCATGTAATTTGATCTTCTGACTAAATGTTAGCTTTGGGTTCTCCAGTGCTCCATTAGCAGTTCCTGAAACAAAGAAAGTTTTTTTTAAACAGAGGACAAAGAGAAGCTGCCATGATGATGGAGTTTGGCCTATCTTAGTTTTACCTGCAGGTTGACCATTAACGAATACATTCAGAGCGTGCCCAGCTGATGCAATAGTAAGAAGAGGGTCTTCACCAGTCTTCAGGAACTTCTCATCAGGACTGATCGTAATGCTGATTATATCCACAAGCAAAACCAACCGTGAGTGCCAGTAAGATAGATAGTGAGATTTCAAGTCAAGAGTTTTCAAGTATTACTCACTCTGTCAGATACCAGAAATAGTCTGTCTTGTCTCTGGTGATGCTTATCTGTTCCACAAGCCCATCTTGGGAAAAAGTACCATTTTCATATGTAGAAGGAATCTCTTCGTTGTATGATCCCCAAGAGAACTGTGTGTTTGTGGGAACCATCTTCATGTGTATGCTTGGTGTAAGGACCTGAACCTTGTAACACAAAGGTCAATCTCAGTGATACCATCACCCCATAAGTCCCTAACATATCAACAAGGTACTGTGTTTGATAAGCTTTGAAAGTCGATTTTTTTTTACCTTTGCAGTGTTGTAATACTCGGTTTTGCAATTAGGTAGAATACTGACAGACCAAGGAGGCAGATCATATGTAGATCCGCCAAACAAGACTCTTGCAGCAGAACTATCGTTGTAGTTTGAGAGAAAAGCAGCGCAAGATGAGTCAGACTTGAACACATGAGCCTGAAAAATAGACCAAGCAAACAAAACGGTAGTTAAACAATCTTTTTGAAAAATGTTCTTGGCTTCTCATGTGTATTGACTTTGCTTGCGTTGTATCCATTACTTCTTGTTTATCGCCGAGCGATGTGACTGTAGGATCAGCAGAGACCAATGCCGGTTCGCAGAGCTTGATGACTTTATGCAACCTTTTCAAGTGACTATACTTAGGTTCTCTCGGTAACCCTTTTGAACAAATAATTCAGATACCGTTAGACAATGTTCGATATCGTTTGTTACCGTTATGTTTTTCAGGTGATGAGAGTGAAACTAAATTACCGTATTCATCAAGAGGAGCGTCGTAGTCATAGCTGGTGGCGATGAATTCACCGGCTGTTCTGTCGAAGTTGGTTCCTCCATGGTACTGTTTAACAACATTTCCTCACTCTGTTTATAATCAAATCTTTTAGTTATTATTTCAAAATTAGAGTATATGAAGTTACCATATAGTAGTTGATGAAGGAGCCACCGTTCTGAATGAAGCGAGCCACAGAGAAGGCAATGTCTTCGGCTGGTCTGTATGGTACCGCACCTCCAAACTCCGTGAACCTGTTAAATTATTTGCATATTTACTTACACACAGAAAAGTATTTACTTTAAACAAAGATATATAAATATTTTTTTTTTTTTGACGTCTTTTTTTTTTTTTTTTTTTTTGACGTCAGATATATAAATATTTGATTTACGACTTTAGATATTTGTAGAATTGAATAGTGATTATTTTTTAGAGGGGAGGACAGTTGTGTTGTGTGACTTACCAACCAGTCCAATTCTCTGTCCACATTTTTGGCTTGTCGTCAGAGTTTGGTTTGAAATTCTCACAATAAAACCCATTGCATGTGTTTATCTGTCGAGCGAATAAAAAATAATTAGTGATGACTAGATTTATTTGACAATACTGTGTAGTTTGTTTTTTGTCGTTCCCATATTAAATAATTTGTGAAGGACTTCTAAAATATGAAACGTCTAACAAGAAATTTAAACGAAAAAATATGAGAAAACTGAAATCATATAAGCTGAAGTTACTTTACTTCCCATCTTATTAAACGATATATACGACAACTTCAAAATAATCACATCAAAAGTGATAGAGAATATAATTAGAAACCTACCAAGAGAATAAATTAGGGAAGATGAGAACACAGCTACTAAAAGGGATTCTATAGTTTTAAAAAAATGAATAAACAAATATCTGCTTTTGCTTCAAAAAATAATCGTATATAATAATTGTTAGGTATGTGTAAAATAATAGAAGACAAAGAATATTTTAAAATGGAAAAATTATGAAACAAAACTTTTTCTTCTTTTTCTGAAATTACAAAAGAACAATTAGGTATATGTATTATTAAGAGAAAAGATTTTAAAGAACACAGAAACATATTTTAAAATACACAAAAACAAGAGAACAAAAGTAAAAAGTAATTAAAAACAAACTTCTTCTTTTGCTTGAAGAATATATAACCAGGTAAAAAAAAAAAAAAATTAAAGGGAAAGAGAAAAAAAGAAGAACATACAATAGAGTTAGGAGCATCATCTTGCTTGCACATAATCCATGGGACACCTGTGGAGAGTCCTTGTGCCATTTCAGCTACCCATTTTGTGTATGCCTTCCCTGCTGCTCCTATCTCCCACTCTATTGGCCCATACTCATTCTCTATCTGCCCATTTTTTTCAAATTTTCTTACACATACTATGAAATATATCATTTTAATTTTTAAAGACATTTGGGTACTACCTGATATTATGTAATAAACTATAAGGAAACATACAAACCTGTGACAGAATGATGGGTCCTCCTTGAGTCTCAAACAATTTTTCTTCTTTCATCATCCCCACAATCTTCTCAGTGAATTTTTGCATTGCAGCCTTTTTCATTGTCACATCAATTTTTCTTTAGTTAATACAATACCCCAAAAAATGGAAACTTAATATATCAGAGGAAGTTTTAGACCTTAAAGGGTTCATTGTCAGTCCTAAATACCATACCGGGAACATATTTGAGCCAAACAGGAAACCCTCTGAAAATCATTAAAAATATTTAAATAAATAATTTGACAAAAATAAACAATCCAACAAATTTTATTTATATTATTACCCAAAGTTCCATTCAGCGCAAACATAAGGACCAATTCTGAGATGAACGTAAAGACCAGCTTGTTGTACCAGCTTGATGAACTTAACCAGATCATATCTGTCCTCGAAATAATACTAAACCAGAAAAAGAATAGAAAGTATTAGTTGAGAGGTGTGATTTTGATTCATGAGTTAAGAGAAAGTTCATAATATTTTTGTGTAAATATTACTTGTTCATGCCCATTCCAGAAAACGTAAGTCTGTATAACATCCAAGCCTCCATCTTTAGCCTTCTGTATAAGATCAGGCCACATCTGCATGTAGAACAGAGCAGTCACAAGATTTTTATTTTTCAATTATCATATACAAACACAACATATACTATTAAGAAAAATTGCATTTTGATTCTGCATAATTATACTTATACTATTAAGATTATATGTTACATGTATTTAAGAGATTGAAGAGTACCTCAGGTGTGCTTCTTGGGTAGTGGATGGAACCAGATAGAAGGATCCTTCTCTGACCATTGATGATCACAGCTCTACGATCGTAAGTGACCATTGCTTTAACTGAACAAAGCAACGATGAACAACAAAGAATCCCCAGAAAGATCCAGGCTTTATAATTCAATCCCATCTCTTCACTTATTTGCAAAATCAAAACTTTTTGATGGCTTTCTTTTGAGAAACTGATAAAAGAAAAAAAAAAGATTCCACCCAATTATGTATTTGGGGTATTAGTGGGTTTGGAGTTATTGAGGTTCTTGAAGCTATTTATAGATTAAGGTTGGTTGACACATGCCGTCTCATTATTATATATTTGCAAATGGTTGCTTTCAGATAAAAATGTTGAAAAAAATAACGGGAAAAAATTGAATTGAGTCTCATTCAACTCATTTCACTACAAAATAATAGATGAATAGATGAATGAGTTGAGTACGTAATTCTTTTTAGGTGTAGTTTATTCATTTTCTAACTTTTCATTCTTTTTGTGTGTAAATTATTCATTTTCTAACTTTTTAGTTAAATGAGTTAAATGATTTTCCAATCCCTTTTCATATCAAATAGGAAAAATATAGATCGAATAGTTTATTCATCTAATTATACCACTATTTGCACTTTTAAAATTGGATGCGGTCATTAGATTATCCATAGCGTAACTATATATAAGAGGATTTGTACCTAATGACAAATTTTGGGATGCAATGGAACAATAAAATAGTTGCTTATCTTTTTTTCTTGACATTTTTGAACGACTTTATATAACACTAACAATTACATGAAGTGCAAAATTAGAATTATGGAATATTAATTTTGTCTTATTTTCATTTATCAATTTTAATTTTGGCAAAAATCTAAAACCAAAGTTATTGGGACCCAGTTTTCTTCCTTCGGGCGGGTGACTTTAAACCCTTTAGCTTAGTACCTTGCCAGTTACATGTTGAGTAATTTACAATTTTCCTATTTCTTTAAGATCCATTTTCCCATTCCCAATTTCCTAAAAAAGTTTTCATTCTTCTTTATATTATTTTCCATTTATTATGCTTATAGAGTAGTTAATAACCTAACACACTAACTTTGTTTTGCATATATAAAATCTATCAGATTGCAGGAAAAAAAATCGAAATTAAATATATAGTTGTTTGTAAAGTTTCTGTTTGGTTTGAAGATTGAGTATTAGATTATAATTAGAGAGGGAAATTTTCAGTATGTACATTTTAAACACACTGATTTTCAAATTATTATATTTTATGTTGACTTATATTTATGTTAAAACATATATAGTATATTATTGTTCTTGAACATCTGATATAGATAATCTGAAAACATTTAATAGACCATAATGAAATCTTTGAAACGGGATCTATTGCAAGTTGTGTGGTCCGACTCTAAGTAGATAACCATGTGGAAGACTAGTAAAAGTCGATTGCGCAATGCATATTTAATGATGGCAAGCTATATATTTTTTCTTATATGAATGTTAATAAGAAAATTTGATACTTCGCAAAAAAAAGTATTGGTTTATAACTTAAACAAGTTAGTTCAGCTAGTTGTAGATATGACCGTCCCTAGTACTTTAAAGGCCTTAGGCAAAGTTAAGAAAATGAGGACTGGTGGCACGTACTCTTTGTTTGACTGTCAAAGTTAAATTTTAAACTCATTCTCATAAGAAAATTTATGATAAAATGCATTAATGGATGGTGAGAATATGATCAAAAACACGTATAAATATTGAGGATCCAAAAAAAAAAAAGCAATCAATTAACATTCTTGAGCCGGCCACATGTAAAACCTACCTAAAACAGTCGAATATTGAGGGATAAACAAAATTAAAAAAAAAAAAATAATTAGATTGTTAACTGTAGCATGCACTTCTCCTAAATCGGTTCAGCCTAATAAATAGTAGTAGATACCTAGTTTTTTTTTTCCTTTGAATAAACGTTTTCTCCTTTCATTACAACGACTTAAATGGATACTATGTCTTTTAGATAAAAAAAAAAAAAAAAAAAATTGGATTAACCTTTACAAAAGGAGAATTATTCTATTTGTAATGTATACACGGTTAACGTGTCTAATCTAGCTCAAGTGACATACACTAAAGGATAAATATCGAGCATGCAGCAAATAATGACAACCCCCCTTATGCCAAAAAGTTTAAAATTGACGACAAATCCACAAACCTATTGATCTCACTTAAATCGGTCATAAATCGGATGAACAATCTAGGAAAAGCCTATCATCCGAAGTTTCCGAACTATTACTGCAAAGTAAACAGTACACATGTGTTGTTTTAAAATGGCTTTTAGAATTAGGATTGAAGTTATGCAATGTGGTTTAGTTGACATTGGTTCGTTGAGAAAGTCAAGTTGCCGCATCTCTTGACGTAACTTCGTTGACTACAAACAAAGCTTTACCTTCCACGGCCTCCTAACCATCGAATGACTGCCACGTGGCCATATTACCGAAATCCTACTAACACCCTATCCAAACCCCCCCCCCCAACTAACTATTGTGACAGATAATGGCGCCGTCTAGCGTCTACCCTTTGTTTATACTAACATATACATATACTGATATACATGTGTCATGTGTGCGTTGAAAAAAACAAACGAGCAAGTAAACTAAAGAGTCAATTAGGTAAGTAACAAGAACCGAGAGAGAAATATTAGGTCACAACAGAGACCTTATCATAGCCTATGCAAACTATGTTTTTTTATCTCATTGGAACAAACGGAATATATATATATATATATAGCTTTATTATATATAGCGTAAGTTCAGTACGTTTAATTTCTATTGATTAGGTGCAAATTGGAAATCAAGAACTTTGGTTTTCTCAATATGAATACGGAACCAATTTTCTTTAGTACTTTGATGTCCTCTGGCTCTATATATGTTTCACGTTCTAATAAAATACGGAAACAAAGGTCATTGAGCATTGAAAAATTCAAAATGAAGTAAACACTATTTCTGCTGGAAAAGTGAAAAGAGAAAAGTTATGTGTTTCGATAGTAGTAAGCTATCAACATTTTTGCAAATTCAACTAGGTGATTAAAAAAACGAATTTAAACTGAGTTAAAGTAAGTAAAGGCAAAACATATTGTTCCATTTCTAATTTCTAATTTATTTTTTCATTGGTTTCTTTCAATTTGTTTCTCTTCATTCGATTTCTTCTACGTAAACTGGACTTGTCCATCGAAATTTCAAGCTCAAACGGGCTCACGTTTTCTTCAAAGGCCCGTTAGTATAAACCCATTGCTTTTATTTAGTTAATACAAAGCGTATATGTATTTATGTATCTGTATTTATAAAATAAAAAATAATAGGTAGAGATTAAATCGAAACGAGGGTGGGTTTTCACCAAACACGAATTCAAAACGGAGTTTGAACTCTGAACCTATATGACGTATATACTTTGCACACCACATAACTCATATATATTTCTCTTGTAGGTTGAAGATTAGTCTGGATTATTATAGCTTAGAAAATCTTAGAAAATCCGATTTAATGAATGAAAAGTATATATATGATAATGATGTAAATATTAGATGATAATATCGAAGAGAAAGAGAGCTAACATCACACAGATCAATATATGTCACAAGACAGATGATACGGTGGTGAAGATCAGAGAAGTAATGGTCCCTTTTGGGAAATTTTTTTATGTAGAAGAAACCAAAAAAAGAGACAAGTCATGAAAAGCACCAAAATGTTGGACATAACCCCAATTGTACTGACATTCACACACATAGATATACATACAGTGGCATATGTATGTGTTAAGATATGTGTCTTGTTCCTCTCAAAGTGATCACTTGGTGGAATTTGTGATCCCTATGCCGCATACGTATCCCATCTCTCTATCGTTCATTTTTCTCATGCTACTTCTGTTTTTTTCCTAAATACATATCTATCTGATTCTTACTTCATTCATTGTGATTCAGATTCTGTTCTTTATGTAAGTCTCCCTCTTGCCCTTAGCTGTGTTTCAATGGGTGCAACTAGAGCTTATACTAGTTGATAGGCACCCGTCGAAATGGACCGCGACTTAAATTTATTGTTTTAAGTTTTATTTGTTCTGGTGAATACAGTATATATTCCCCGTTTACTTGGTCAAAAATTAGACATCTTTGATCCTACAAGAGGCTGTTTTTGTTTTTTCTTATTCGTCCCAGATATTTTTCCCAAATATCAAAATGTGTAAGAAAATATCATCCAAAATAAATCTCATGATCCCTTGGTTTGTCGACAGAACCAATGTCTAGACTCTAGAGCCTACGTGTTTGAACTTCTTTAGCTCTTCTCTACATTAAGCAACTCAGTTAATGTAATTAATATTAATATGGTGTATAAATCGTTAATTTCCAGGTTCCAAAAGTAGTTGTTTATGATTTTTTGGAACCTGGAAAGTAATATATATTTGCACCCAAGAAAAGGAAAGTATTATATAAGATTGATTTATAAAAGGGAAAATAAAATAATTAATGTTTATTATTTTACCATTTAGTTACACAAAGGTAAAAACTAAAAGATTTTCTTAAAAAAAAAGAGAGAAGAAAATGTGATGGGGCTACGTACTAGCTGCGATAATTGGATGTATGTGCATAAAGCAAGTTGTATCTAAGGAACTTTCAAAGGTGATAGATCCTCGCTTTTTTATTTTCTTTCGTCTGTTTGTGATCCGAGTTTTGATTTTTAGATTTTTTTCACTGTTTATAAAATTCAAAATGAACCATATTTCACATCCTAAAATAGATAAATAAATAACTATTTCAAACGAAATTAAAATGGTTATCTAACTCATCTATCAAGCCCTCAAGCTTTAAACGTTATTTTTTCAATTGGATCAAATCTTCGTGAACTTTTCTCTAATCTTAGAGCTCTTTCGATTTATGAATTTGGAAAAAGTAGTACGCAAAGATCTTTTGCGGTTAATCCTAAGAGATAATCAGTTGCATCCGCCACATAAATCAAACTTTCAAAACAAAAGTCGCAACTATATACAAGTTTTCAGAACATATATATATATATATATATATATATATATATATTGAAAATGTACAAGAGATACTAATAATTGTTTATATAATTTTTTTTAAATGCATGTGGGGGTCCTGAGTGACCTGGAAAATATGATCAGAAGGAATTGAATGGGTTTTGGCAAATACTAAGGTGGGGATGTTTTCTTCCTTTGCCATACTAAACCTATCTCTTGTCTTCTCTCTCTATACCTTTCTCTCCCTCTCTCTCTAAGATTGATTATTGATGAATCACATGCTGTGGATAGATCATGTGTTACAGATATTGCTACATACATACTATGATTATTGTGTGGTATATATATATATGATTGATATATGCAATAGTTAATTAATTAAGCACCAAACATTTTGGTTTTGATAGAAATGACCGATCAACCTCATCGAAGCTATTTCGAAGGTCCTCTCTTTTTTTTTTTTTTTTTTGGTATCTTATCAAACATTCTTCTATAAAAAATTTAAACCTTTGCAATAAATTAATCACTAAGAAAACGACTGATCAATCACGAGAGTGAATGTATTCACGATGATGTTTTGTTAAGGTTGATCGCTTTACAGATCTTGAATTCAAAGTACGTAGCTTTATCGTTAAAGAAAGTTAAAACATATATATATATAATTTTATTTTCATCAAATTGTTAAAATTGATACAACAAACGTGCTGAAAAGTCACTTTACTTACTAAACTTGTAAATCTTTATCAACCAAATGCTGATTGTCTGATGATTTTATCGTCTTGTTAAATCTATAAATGAAGTCTACGATATTCATTTTAAAATCATAGAATTAATTATTTGTTTTTAACTCATTAACAAACAAATATTGGTTTTAACTGGTCACCAATTAGCGTCTCTAGATTTAATTATTTGGAGCTAAAATATAATATTTGTTTTACTTTCTGTAATAGAACCTAGCTAGGGTATAATATCTACGAATCCTAGATCCGAAAGTCTAACAAGATCATATATATATATATATATATATATATATATATATATATATATATATATAACTAAGGAGTTCTGAATCATACCGACAAGTAATACTTTTGAACCGAAAATCGAAACAAATCTATGTCTTCGTGCATAGTTTTATTTTTTCCATGCAGGGATTTGAACTTAGGAAGTGATCCAACTTGGCAACAAAAAGTTTCTTAGACAATCCTGTTGATCGTTTGCAAGGCATCATATCAACCGATCATTATCATGACATATGTGGCTCTTGTTCATGTAGTTAGTATTATTTATTATTCTGAAGTTAAGGTTGTTTTTCTCTCTTTTATAGGGTAACGAAATTACAGATAGGATTACTTGTGCATTGGGGTCGTCCAGTACCATTCCTACATTAGTTTGTCTCATGTGTTTGTTTTCGGATGGACTCACGTGAACCTCGTAATTTATTGTTTTTGGTTTATGTTTTCCTCCAAAGCTTTTCCACGTTCAATAGTATTTTACAAAATAGCCATAAAGTAGTTTAGAACTCTTACAATTTCTAACATTCTTGTTTTTTTCTTAGCCGTTGAAAAACTTTTCAACGCACCACCATAAGTCCATAACTAACTTCATCGATATCCAGACCGTTAAATGTTAATTGATCTTTAGTCTATATAAATCGTCATTTATATGTTTGCGTATGCATAACACTCGCATGTACCCTAAATTTTCTAGGGATCTATTTACTTAACAGAGGTTTTGTTGTGGTAAAAATCTAATAATAATGTTGTATACTACAGGTTCACTTATGTATCTTTCAGCAGATCATATTTCCAAGTTTATAAACATAAAGTAAGAATTTGAACCCCAAAATATAAGATAATATAACTCTCAACTCATAAAAGTAGTTTTATTGTTGTTTATGTACTATAATCTGATTTTTATTTTGGAACAATATCCCTAAATGTTTAATTAAAACGTACGATTAGGAGTACTGTTGGCTTCATATTAACTGTAAATTGAGAAAGATAATTTACGTATGTTGATCTACCGCATGTCTTATTAAAATTAGGCTCTTGACATGAAAGAATATATAGAGAAAAAAAACCCTTCTAATTACATAAAAATACACTCCAAATACTTATATACAAGATTCATGTGCTTTTATCTCAAAACTAATTAATGATGAAAATTATTTGCACAAATGTTAATTTATTTTATATTATCCTCCTAGATTTCTAAAGAGTTGTTTATTCAAGGATTATATTAAAAAAAATTAAGTAATAAAAATGACGTTAAAATGTTGATTTTATTTTGTAGATAACAAAAATGAAATATATGATATTGATCTATACCGATTTTAAAATTTCCTAAATTTAGACCTTTCTCTAGTGATAGAAATAAGAGGAGGTCTAGGTTGATATATGATATTCTCAATCTTGTATATATGATACTTATAACTGTACATTTTTTTTTTTTTTTTTTTTTGATAAAATGTGAATTCTATTACCAAATTTGGAACGTTAGTTTCTTACAATAGCGGAGAGCTAAAAGAGCTTGTGGGGCTCAAAAAAAAATAAAAAACCCCTTTCAAGTTACAAATACCCGAAGGTAAAATTACATATAAGTAAACCAAATAGACAAAAGATCCCTACAAGCCTTCTTTTTGCGTCGGGCGAGCAGAGTGTCTCGAATGTTGCGGTCTATTTGACGGAACAGAGTTGCTGGTGAAGAGGAGACGGCGTTGTGCAGACGATTGTTTCTTTCTCTCCAAATGTAGTAGATAGTTGAGTGACAGACCAACCGGTTCAACATCCTAGAAGTGCCGAACGGTTTGGTTGAGAGCCAACTGATGAACGTGTTCCAGTTCTGGAGAAGGCATGGTGGCAGTCCTAACCTTTGCTGTATCAGATACCAAATCTCAGAAGCATAGTCACAATGGATAAAAATATGGTCTCGAGTTTCCAAGTCAAGAGCACAAAGACAACAACATGATGGAACATTCATTCCCCACTGAATTAGGCGGGCACGGGTTGGTAGGCGGTCCAAATGAGCTGTCCAGAGATTGAAAGCTATCTTAGGGACTGCACCTTTGAACCAAACGACCTTGGACCACGGCTTCTTTGAGGCAGTTGGCCTGATGGCATTCCACGTTTTACTAGTTGAAAAAGGACGTGGTGTCCCATCTCCAGTATCCCAGAAATAATCATCGAAACCTCTTGCATCATTCGGGGCCTGTTCTGCGAGCAAAGTATTTCTCAACAGAAGAAGCAAAGGATTTCTTGTCCTCTCAGATGGATGAAACCAGCCATATGAGGAGGCCACTTGTGCTGCTGTAGCACAGCGTGAAATTCCAGAAGCTGAAATGCCCGCCTCCCCAACCAGATCAATCAACGGACCACATGAAGCCCAACTATCAAACCAGAAACTAGCCAGGTCGCCATTACCCAGATTGCATTTAAGGAATGGTCTAACCATTGGTCTGAGAGAAAGGAGATGACGCCAAATCCACGAGGCTGAGTAGGTTGCCTTGACACTCCAGAAATTTGCATTTTTCAACCTTTTCTCTTTGTTCCAAATCACCCAAAGTGAATCCCTGCTGGTGAACAACAACCAAATGAGTTTCATACTAAGCACTTTGTTCCATACTGTAAAGTTCCTCAGCCCCAGTCCGCCCTCATCTTTCGGTAAACAGACCTGTGACCATGAAACTTTGGAACCAGAAGTTTTTGATATGTCCCCAGACCAAAGAAATCTCGCACATAACTGCTCAATGAGTTTTAAGCAGCCCTTAGGAAGCGAGAAAGCCATCATCCAGAAGTTAACCAGGCTGTAAATGGTAGAGGAGATGAGTTGTAATCGCCCTGCAAATGACAAAGTCTTTGTAGCCCAGTGATTGAACCTTGACTCAATTTTATCCAACAAAGGGGAGTAGTCAGATTTGTAGAGCTTACGATGCAGGAGCGGGAGGCCTAAATAGCGGATGGGAAGTGAACCACACTGGAAGCCAAGCGTAGATATTGCATTGGTTTCCTGAGAGTTCACCCCAGCGACGAAGAACTCGGACTTTTCCTTGTTGACGGATAGGCCAGAGACAGAGTGGAAGGAGTCGAGAGCAGATATAATGCCTTGCAGAGATGTGGTCGATCCATCAAAGAATATCATGACATCGTCAGCGAAGCAGAGATGAGAGATTCTAGGGTGCTCAGCTAGAGGGTGGCAACCTATTTCCCGAGAGTCAAAGTGAGAATCAAGGATCCTCGAGAAGATTTCCATGGCGATAACAAACAAGAATGGTGATATCGGATCTCCCTGCCTTAGCCCTTTTTTTCCAGCAAAGTAACCACACAGGTTCCCATTTATGTTGATAGAGAAAGAGGTAGTGGTGAGGCATTGTCTTATCCAGTTGATAAAGACCTGAGGGAAGCCCGCAGCCTGAAGAACTTGCAAGATAAAATCCCATCTCAGAGAATCAAAAGCCTTTCTCAAATCCACTTTTAACATACCTCGAGGACTTACATTCTTGCAGCCGAAGCCTTGGACTAATTCTGTTGCCAACAGGACGTTCTCCACCAGCAATCTCCCTTTAACGAAAGCCGATTGAGTATTGGAGATAATTTCTGGAAGAACCCACTGTAGCCTTCTTGAGATTATCTTGGAGATCACTTTATACACAGCATTGCATAGAGAGATAGGTCTGAAATCACCCATTTTTTCAGTTGTTGTCTTCTTAGGTATCAGGGTAATCGCAGTTGCATTCCACTGTCTCAGGATCTGTCCCGAGGAGAAAAATTCCTTCACCGCCGCTATGACGTCGGTGCCAACTATATCCCATGTACTTCTAAAGAATTCTCCTGTGAAGCCATCGGGGCCTGGAGATTTGTTAGACGGCAGAGCAAAGATCTCTCGCTTTATATCCTCTGCAGATACTTCCCTAACAAGAACCTCTTTGACTGATTCAGGACAGGAAAAAGTTGTGAACCTGTTAATAAAGTCGTTATCAGACTGTGAGAGTGGCTGTGAATCTGAACCAAGAAGATCCTTGAAATAGTTCACTCCGTGATCTTGGATATCTTGTTGAGATTCAATCCGCGAACCATCTGTATTCAGGAGATAATGAATTTGATTTATTGCCTTCCTTTCAGCAACCATTCTGTGGAAAAAAGCTGTATTTGAATCGCCCTCTTCAACCCATCTGACCCTCGATCTCTGCTTGAAAAAAGTCTCCTCAGCCTCTGCCAGGACAGACCATTTTCTATGAGCCTCTTTCTCCAGGGATGCCAAGTGTGGCGATGGATTCCTAAGAACATCCTCTTGACATGCAACCAGAACTAAGTGAGCTTCCTTGACTCTGTTTTCCAAATCTGAGAAATTGTCCCTGCTTAATTCCTTCAAAACCAATTTCAGAGACTTAAGCTTTTTCGAAAGCACAAACATTGATGTACCATCAATAACAGTGGAGTTCCAGTGCTGAGAAACCCGAGGAAGAAAATCTTTATGCTTGATAAGAAAGTGGGAAAACATGAAAGGTTTCTTTGATGTTTCTTGGTTGCTAATCACCAAGCAGGATGGTGAATGATCAGAAAAGTCTGGGACATCAAAGTGGCCAAAGGAGATTGGGAACGCCATCTGCCAGTTGTCGTTTACCAATACTCTATCAAGCTTTTTAGCAATTGGGTTAGCTTCTTGGTTGTTCCACCACGTGAAATCCAAACCCCTATAAGAGAGATCAAACAAACCAACAGTTGAAAGACAGTCTCTGAAGTCTGACATACCTCTCGGGATCCTAGAACCACTTGAGGAGTCTTCACAAGGGTTTAGCGTCTGATTGAAATCTCCAAGTAAAGCCCAAGGTTTTCCCACAATTTCAGAATTTCCACTTAGAGAAACCAGATCACTCCATAGCTCCCTTCTTTCATATTTGCAGTTTGATGCATAAATGAAGGAGAAGACAAGTTCATCGTGAACATGTGGCATCTTGACCTTACAACAAATCATTTGGCTTGATTTATAAAGAACAGTGAGGGAGATGGAGGAGTCCCAAATGACCCAAATTCTGCCCAACTCCGCGAACTCATAATTGCCTTCACAACTCCACCCGCCAAAAGAAGACTGAATCAAGCTCTGTGCCATATGAGCCTTGACCTTAGTCTCTATAATACTACCAAAATGTGGCCGACTGTTGCGTAACCACTTCCTGAAGCTCTTCCGCTTAGAATTATTATTAAAACCGCGTACGTTCCAACAAAAGGTGTCTACTATCATTAATGATGATTTTGAGACAAGGGGCCCTTCCCCCTGGAATTTCGCTCATAGCGCCTTTGCTTTTTAGAAATGACCGGAGTAAAAGAATCCTCCGGCTCGTCTGCTGAATCTTCATTTGAACTGACAGGGGAGCTTTCAGCTGAATCATCAGATGAGTTAGAAGTATCTCCTGATGATGAGGATGCGGAGCCAAGAGTTAAGGCAACAGCCTTGCCTTTCCCCTTGCCTTTCACTTGGTTGACCTGATGCTTAGCCTGATTGCGAAGATTATTCAAACCAATATCTATAACAAGAGCACCACCTGTCTGAAGTGGGGGTCGTTTTTTATCCATGGACTGTTTAGAGGTGGAAGCCGAGTTATCAATTGGAGCGTAGGGGATAACCGGATTCTGCTTCGTCCTCTGAGTCATATTTGCTATCGGTCCTGAACCAGATTTGACATTCTTCTTTGCTCTAGGGCAGGAAGCCGTGATGTGAGCAGTTGATTTGCAGCCGAGACAGATAATAGGAGCTGATGGACAACGTTTAATTGAATGCCCGAGCTCTTGGCAGTGAGAGCACAAAGGCGGAAGCCAGGGACATGAAACTCTAATCCTATGGACTTCGCCTGAGTCGAATTGAACATTAACCGCCTCTGGGATATTCTTCCTTGGATCAACAATTGTAAAAACCTTTGCAACTTCAAGATTCGTCATATTAATAGTGGAGGGATGACAGAACCTCGGGTGACCAAGCATTCCTGCGATGTGTTCCAGACCCTCTTCTGAGAAGTATTGCAAAGGAACATCTCTAAATTCAAGCCAGACCGGGACTTCTGTAAGCTCCGGCATCACAGGCGTAAGCCCTGGCTTCCAAGCCGCCACAAACATTGCTTGATCTTAAATGTGCCACATCCCCTGATTAATGACTCTCAGGCGGGTTGCTGCATGAGGGATCTTAATCAGAAATGCCTTCTCTCCAAACTTGGAAACAGAAATGTCCTTTTGTCTGTTGCTCCAGATTCCATTAAGAATGGCGTGTAATGTTCCTTGGGGTGGAGGATTCCCTTGGAATTGTCCAATAATGAAATTATCCCACCGCTTGAGGTTCCGTTTGATAACCGCAGACGGGATCTTCACACAGATTTCTCCCGATTCCAAGACAAAAGGAACTCCTTTCTTGGTCATCGAAGCTGAGTGACCTCTAACACAATCACTCCATAGGGGTTTGTCGGCTGAGGCGTTTGTCACGGCTGCAGGCGAAGTAGAGTCCAAGTTAGGAACTGAAGCTCCTAATCCAGGGGAAAGCAGATCTGGAGTAGATCTGGGTTTGTCAACGACAGAGATAGGACCAGAGTGTCCAGATTTTGCAGGTGACTCAGTAGAGTCAACTGAAGCAGGTGAAGTGGCTCCAGGGGGTCCCTTTGAGCAGACGACGGGGGTCACCGGATCTGGGGAAGAGGAGCCATTCTCGAGAGCTGGGGCAAAAGGAGGAGGATCTGGCAATTTTGAGCGAGCTACTATGTCGGCGATAGCAGCAATAGAGGCTGGAGAAGACTTTTTTTTCTTTTTCGGCATCGGAGAAGGGACGCCGCCGCCGAGATCGGCTACGGCTGGGTAGAAAAAAAGGGGATTTTACTGTTTAAGTGATTTTACTGTTTGAGAGCTCTTTTTTATTCTTTCGTGGCTTCCTTCTAATTTGTATTTTTTTTTAATACATAGGAGATTCAGAATATCATATATCAAAATAAAAAGCGGTTAAATATTAAACCTATTATAATAGTGGTTTTAGCCATATATATGGTCTGAGTTCTTCTAAATTTTACTAGTGTAAGTTGACACACATACACATACACACACCCACACACATACACAAACACTTGTCTTTGCTCGTGGTCTCTTGCCTTTAAAAAGGGTCAAACATAGTATAGCTTGGACCCTTGTTAATTTGCTTGTCCCTGATCTCTCCCAATCTCTCGTCTTCCCTCACTTTTGTGTTTCATAGATCTCTATCGATCATGGGTTCGAATTTTCATTATACGATAGATCTCAATGAAGATCAAAATCATCAACCTTTTTTCTCTCCTCTTGGATCCTCTCTTCATTATCATCATCAACAACAATTTCATCACCAAGCTCTCTATAATCCCTCTTCTTCGACGTCGCAATCTCTTTCCTACTTCCCTTTCTTGATCAACTATCACGAAGATCAAGTATATGTTGGGTACAACGATAACACTTTTCATGGTGTTCTTGATCCTCATCTCTCCCAACCTCTCGAGGTATACTTTTAAGTGAATCTCATGTATATATCAATATTAATTCTTGATTAATTCTTAATTATGGTTTATATTCAAATGGAAATTTCAGACCAAGATTATTGTACCTCATGGTGATTCCTCATCAAGCGATCAAATGGTGCCAAAGAAGGAGACACGACTAAAATTGACGATAAAGAAGAAAGATAATAATTATCATCAAGACCAAACCAATACAAAAGGCAAGACAGAAACTAATTCGCTCAAATGGATTTCTTCGAAGGTTAGATTGATGAAGAAAAAGAAGAAGGCGATTATAACCACAACCGACAGCAACAAACAACACGTTAAGTACGACCAATCATCGAACCTAAGCAATCTGGAAGGAGACCATCATGATCTTCTCAATAAAATCTCGACAAATCAGTGCAATACTATTGTCGACCAGAATGGTTATAACGGAAGTAACGATTGCGTGATTAGGATTTGCTCCGATTGTAACACAACCAAAACTCCTCTTTGGAGAAGTGGTCCAAGAGGTCCCAAGGTAATCAACCACACATCATTAGTTAAACATATATGCGTAAGTATAATGTCATATTATATAGAAGAAGCTTTCAGAGAATTAATGTCTTTTGTAGTACTAATTAATAGCACAAGAAATATAAATCTACAAAATCTCTAACCGGGAAAAAAAGACTGGTAAAATAAATTTTAGGTAGTATTCTAATTAACTAGGTTAAGGTTGAAATCTTCTAAAAATCATCTTACAAGATTTTTAACTAAATTAAAAAATTTGTTTTGTTATTGCAGTCACTTTGTAACGCATGTGGAATAAGGCAAAGGAAGGCGAGGCGGGCCGCTATGGCTGCGGTAACCGCAATATCTGACGTCGACGTATCCGCACCGCTCCTGAAGAAGAAGATGCAAAACAAGACGAAGAGATCTAATGGAGTTAATAATCTCTCCTCTCCTTCAACCCCAAATGTAAACAAGTGTAAGAGAATGATCACACTAGAGGAGGCCGCAACAGCCGGAGATTTGGAGACTGAGAACAAATCTACCACGTTGACATCTTCTTCGACATCTTCTTCTTCTTCAGACAAGTTTTATTTCGATGATCTAGCAATAATCTTGAGCAAAAGTTCAGCTTATCAGCAAGTTTTTCCTCAAGATGAGAAGGATGCTGCCATTTTACTAATGGCTCTATCGTACGGAATGGTTCACGGGTGATTATTTTAATTAAAACCCACCATCTTAAGAAACTAGGGAAGGGAACCACACTTATAAAATATACCATAATCCCTCATAAGGTCATAAATAATCATATCTAGAATATTTGTGAGATTAAATTTTGTTCGTGGTAATATCAGTCAGTCCAACTTTATAATAAATGAATGTTGTTGTTTAATAGATTTTGTATGCAAGGTTTGTGTTTTTTTTTTTTCTTTTTGATTAAGCTTGATATCCCGAGAATGTTGTTGTTCTTGTTCACTCACATGTTTATTGTGATGTAAGATTTGAGAGTTGATATGAGAATTACATTATTGCTAATATCTCGTAAGTTTTTTTTTTTAAATTTTATGAACGATTATGATAAAAAAAAAAACATCTTCAAATAATTGTGGGATCTGAATTAACAAAAGAAAAAAAATGGGATCTGAACAGTTTGAGCAAATATTGTAATGGTAGATAGTACATATACTCATACTAAACTCGACCAACATGATGCATTATTGCGATATAACTAACTTAATATATATATATATATATATATATATATATATATATATATATATCTGTGCATTATGCATACATACTTTTTTTTTTTGGTTAAAGAGTTGATGCATATCAATTATCAAGTTACCGCAAGCGTAGAGAATTGGTAGGAATTTATAAGTAGACTTTGATTTTGTAGATGCATATCAAGTTACCGCAACTGTAGAGAATTTGTAGGGATTTTATAAGAAAGACTTTGGTTTTGTAGACTGTGAAAGAAAAAAATATATAAAAAAAGAAAAAAAAAGATAATTTTTTTAAATCAAGAAAATATATCAAACATATAAAGTGGAGAATATATTGGGATTTCTTGTTTTTGTACTTTTTTTTTTTGTTTTGTTTTTGTTTAAGAATCAGAAAAGAGATTTCCAATTCTATTGGATACAGTTGCAATAAAACAGAAAATTCGAACAAGTGAGAAAATCACCAAAAACTAAAGGGCTTGTCTTAAAATAATTATGATGTTTGGGGAGTGACAGCGAATTCAACTTTCCGGGAAAACAAAAACTAGAAAGCTAAACAGAAAAAAAAAAAAAAAGGCGAAGTCTTTCTGTTGCGATTCATGTCTCCGACGACATCTTTTCGATCGCTTAGCTTCTCGCTTAACGGTTCCTCTAATGCTGCTCCGATTTCACCACCAATCGAGATTCGAGGCTTACTAAATTCCTACAGTAGATTCTACGGTCTGTCCTATTCGAGCTCTTCCTCCATTACTACTTCTTCTTCTATCGGAAACCTTGTTTTCTCATCAAGGAAACAGTCTCTCTCCGTAAAGGTATTCAATTTCGTAACTTTTTTGTGCTGAATTTCAACTCTGTGACCGAAATTCGAAAACCCATGTTTCTACTTATTGAGAATCTGCTAAAAATCTTATGTCAGTAGTAGTCAATTGGGAAATTAGGGTTTTCTTTACGTGCAATTGATTGAGATTACTCTTTTATGTGGTCTTTTCTGGTTCACTCTGATTTAATCTAAGTTGCGTTAAACCCAATTATCTTGTTTTGGACGATCTACGAGTGTTTGGTGCTGTACTAGTATAGACTGTTTTTATATTTGTACCTAAGAGATGAAATATATATATATATATATATATATATATGTTTGTGTGTGTTTGGGATAGGTCCAAGCTTTAGCTGCTGAAACTGAACAGCCAAAATGGTGGGAGAAGAAAGCAGGGCCAAACATGATTGACATTACTTCAACTGAACAGTTTCTGAATGCTTTAAAAGATGCTGGAGATAGACTAGTTATTGTAGATTTTTATGGAACTTGGTGTGGTTCTTGCCGAGCAATGTTCCCAAAGGTAACTCTTCTTTAGCCTTTTAATTGTTTTATCTCTTCTTGTATACTCAATCATCTCTTTTTCATTCAATTTGGTGTCTTGAACCGTAATGTTTCTTAAGTTTTTTTAAGTCTGATCGGATTGCTTTTTTTCTTTTTCTTTTCTAGCTCTGCAAAACGGCGGAAGAACACCCTGAAATCTTGTTCCTTAAAGTAAACTTTGACGAGAACAAGTCTCTCTGCAAAAGCTTGAATGTCAAGGTGTTACCATACTTCCATTTCTATCGCGGTGCTGATGGCCAAGTCGAAGCCTTCGCATGCTCTCTTGCCAAAGTTAGCTCCTCTTTGTCCCCTTCTCTCTTTAATTAGAAACGCCACTTTGTCTATCATTAATGCAGAGTATAGCCAATTATATCATATAGTCTTAATGGCGTCCACTAAGTCTAATAAGCTTCTGCAAACATCTCTGCAGTTCCAGAAACTGAGAGAAGCTATCGAAAGACATAATGTAGGAAGTTGCAGTGACTACTCTTCGCCAGCTTCTGAGAAAGGTAAAGATTCAAGCGTACAATCCATGTCCGGATCTGATTGATGAAAGATTCTTTTGTTTGATGGCTTCCCTGTATATCTTAACTGCAATTTGCATATGCTGCATCATAACTTTTTGTACATAAAAAAAAAAGTCAAGAGTCCAAGTTTTTCAACTAAACTCATCTTTGGTAGCAGCTTCCCTAAACTGAAATAAACAAACCGGAAGTGTTGTGTTTCAAAACTTGGTTAGATAACACAACTCATCCTAATCACCGTATTTGAGATAGGCTCCGGTGTTAATCTATTATTACAAAATCTCAAAAACCGAATGTGTTTCTCGTAATTTCTTCAACCTCACAAATAGGCATAAGTCTGTTCAAGAAGAAACACGACAGCTTTTCTGTTACTTGGCTCTCACAACAAAAACGTTATTTTATAGGACTACAAACTTTTAATTTTAAGAAAATATGTTTTCTTACAAATGTAAAAACTCAAATTACATCACAGAAGTCTTAAAATAGCGAATGACAGTAAACAAAGTTTACAATTATATTACTACACATAACGAAATGACATAAATTACATATCTATAGAAGCATTTTATCTTCAGTCGAAGAAAAGGTGACAGGAAGGTGAAGCATTAGGCTGGCGAACCAACTCCTTTAACATCTCGAGTTTCTCACCTGAAGTAAAGTATTTGCATTTGGTCGAGAAACTTGCCTTCTCCAAATGTTTAGCATTTGTTAGTATGTAAGTTGCAACTTGTCTCTCTTCTTCACGTTTTCCATTGTATCCTTCCCACTCGAATATTTGTAGGTTATATAACAAACAAGGTGGAACATAATCTGCTGTGCAGAATTGTGGGTTAATCCAATTGTAAAATTGTGAGTTAGAGACACGCTCTTTCAAGTCTTTCATTCCTCCCTGTGACCAAAACCGATTAAGAGAAAAAGCAAACACAAATGATTTAGAAAACGAAAGCAAAGTTTAAGGAAGTTTCTTACATTTCTGAGCTTGAGAACTTGTAGTTGAGGAGAATTAAGTAGCAAAATCTCAAGTAGATTCCACCACTGCTTTTTTCTAGTACTTAGCTCCAAATATTCTAGCTGGTGGAAGATAATACTGGCATCATACCTAGTCTGCGCCACAAGCAAACGAAAGAAAATATGTTTAACCATAACCTTTCGGTTTTCATACTAAAACAATTGAAATGATGAGAACTCAAAAGGATACATGTTTTACCTGTAAAAGCGAGAAAGACAAGGAGAGACGCTTGACTGACGAGGCAAGAGGTCGGAGAATCTTCTCAGTATTTATATCAACAACATCAATAATCTTTGCCTCTTTTAGCTCCGGAGTATTCTCAAGAGAAAACTCAAAATCTTTAGGTCCTTCTATGGACAAGTAGCTCAAAGAAGGAGCATTGATCACATACTCTCTTTGGCCATCTCCATCACTACGATCATGTATTGATAATCTCTTTAAAGATGGTACTCCGATAGTGAACTTCATCACATTGTCAATATATCGGGTCACGTCCAATTCTTCAAGATTAGAACAACTTGAGAAAAGCCTACGCACTGTATCATCGTCCTCGTAGTAGACAAGTTGAAGGTGTAGGATCTTGAGGGAGTTGAAACAAACAGAAGAATCAGGAACATCTACCCGAACATAGCTCTTGAGTTTCAAGACCTCGAGTGTTGTACAAGCGTAGAAGCTACTTGGCAATCGGATATATCCTGTCTCTGAGTTAGGATCGAGTTCTAGCTCACGCAAGCCACGTTCAGCCGCATACCCTATCCAAATTCCAATATCAACAGCCTCACAATCTGACTCAACTATAAGCCGCATGCTCTCGAGAAGCCGCGACTTATTTAACAACAAGAACCTATGAACAAACTGAGGCGACAACCTTAACTGAGTTCTCTCATTCAGGTGATAATAGTCAAGTTTAGGCACATTTTGCCAAAGAGATCTCCATCGTTTCGACAAAACACAAGTTCCTACTGCATCTATTGACGGAAGCAAGGACAATATCAGAACTAGTAAAGCATCAGGCAACTCACTGATCATATCTCTACTCACATGATCTCTACTCACATGAACTCCACGTTTCTTCTTCAAGGTTCGATCACAGATTCTGCTACGAAAACATCAACTAGGACGGTCACAAATAGAAGATATATAATAACATAAGACTCTGGTTGACGATTTGAGTGTAAAGAAACTTACTTTGGGTCCATCGCCGTTGTGAGATAAGAGTATTCAAGGAAACCCTATCTTTCTCTTGGTGAGTTTTTTGTTCGATTTTTTTTTAAAGTGTACTGGATTCTCGAGATGAAAGAACCTTTATCGACACATAAAAGCTAAAAATAAAGATTTTTTAAATTAGATTTGTAACGCTCGTTCTATAGCCTAATTTCAAGTATGCGGAGTAACACGATTACTTGAAGTGGATAAAGCGTTGAGTCGATAAGGCCTGACCCATAACCCAATTTTTAGTATACAAAGTACACGATTAATTAAGATTGATAAAGTGTTACAATTTTTAGTATGCGGAGTAAAATGGTTACTGGGAGTTGAAAAAGCGTTGGATCTACAAAACCAAGCTCTTAGCCCATTTTTAATATATAAAATAACACGATTACTTGAAGTGGATAAAGTATTGAGTTGACAAGGCCTGGCCCATAGCCCAATTTTTAGTATACAAAGTAACACGATTACTAAAGGTTGATAAAATGTTGCAATTTTTAGTATGTGCAGTTGGAGTTGAAAAAGCGTTGGATCGGCAAAACCAAACTCTTAGCCCATTTTTAGTATACAAAGTAACACGATTGTGTAAGGCTAATAAAGTGATGAGTCGACAAGACCTGACCCATAGCTCAATTTTAGTATGGGGTAAAACAATTACTTGAAGTTGAAAAAGCGTTGGATCGATAAAAGCAAACTCATTGTCCATTTTTAGTATACGAAGTAACACGTTTACTTAAGGTTGATAAACTGTTGAATCGACAAGGTCTAACCCATAGCCTAATTTTTAGTGTGCGGAGTAAAACGGTTACTTGGAGTTGAAAAAGCGTTCGGTCGACAAAACCAAACCCACGGTCCAATTCTTAGTATACGGGATAAAATGATTTATTGGAATTGAAAAAATGTATAAATAAATTTTTAATCACTTAATTAAATGCACTTTCCAAAAAAGAAATAAGGAACTCTTGATTTATATATATAGGGAATTTGTATTGCAAAATGTTTCAATTTACAACAATCAAATCTAAATTTTCCTTAATACTTGAAAATGAAACAATTCAACATATGCTTCTATGTTTATCAAAAAAAAAAAAAAAAACATATGCTTCTTCAATGCATACCAAAAACAATTGAGAAATTCCCTCAAATAGCACCAAAACAAGTTTTTGTTCCACAAATATCACATTTTTTTATTTAGGACAAAAATAGCATTTTATGGAGTTCATAATTTAATTTTTTTTATTTGGGTTGACTATATTAGAATTTAGGGTATAGTTTTTAGGGGGTAGGAGGTACCATTTAGGGTTTAGGGCTTAGGGTTTAGGGTTTAGGGTTTAGAAAACCCTAAACCCTAAATCCTAAACCTTAAAAACATAAAGTTAGGATTACCCTCTAATAAAAATGCTATTTGTGTCTTAAATAAAATTGTGTGCTAAAAATGTCACAAAAACTTCATTTTGTGCTATTTTTGAGAATTGCCCCAAAACAATTTGAATCTAGAGTGGAAATACTATAAACGGTACATGTACTACTCTAAAAATATCCAAAAAGCTTATGTCCATTAATACACTATATTAATTGATATAAAGTTTTAGGAGACTTGTAGCGTACTTCCACTGTCTAATTATAAAATGTTCCAAAAAAAAATCGGCCCAGTCAGTTACATTGATCGGAGCAGTCATTCAATAAACGATGTGGACTCGATGTTTTGGTTTTGGTTTTCAAAAAATTGCAATAAATTATTTTCAAGATCTTTAGTTCAAAATAGAAGGAAAGCTTCACTATTCCAATTCCAACTATTAACTATATACAGTACTATAACTTCCTTCAGCAGTGTCAAGCGAGTGACGAATTCAAATTTGAAAAAAGAAAGAAAAAAACATATTTTCTGAAACTTCTCCATCCTTAACGGTCAAATTTAGTCGGGACAGCAGACAAACTCTCAAGTCCGGTAAGGAAGAAAGAAGAATAAAAAACGATTGGATCTCGGCGACGGCGTTTCCTTGGCATTCGTGTTCACAATGTACAAGAGAGACGACTACTTTCGAACTAAACAAGACGCCGTCTTTTCCAATTGGCAGGTACTATCTTTCTCTTGGATTTCAAGAAATTTAGTGATTCTGGGTTTAGGGTTTTGCTCGATCTTTCATTCCGCTGAAACCCTTTCTGGGATCACCACAATTTCCACTGAGATTGAATGAATTCTCTTGGAAATTCCTGGAATTTCGATTTAAAGATCCTTTTTTTTTTAACGCTTATCACACTTTTGTTTCTGGGGTTTTCAGGGTTTTGCTCGATCCATGCTTCTGCGTAAACCCTTTTCAGATAATGCGGAATTACGAAGGACTTTTGCGGACTACTCCTTAATTTCTCGGGATTTAGGTCCAAAGGTCACATTTTTATCTCCTTGATCACAATTGCAACTTGTGTTTTTTTTTTTTGTGTGTATTAAGTTGGGAAACACATTTTTTAATGTGAAACACAGATTATGATAGGAGCCAACGATAAGGAAGATTACACAAAGGGAAAGAATTGTGTTGGTAGATACAGAGGAGTCCAAGGAACCGTCCCTGGTCTGTATGAGCTCGGTGTAGCTGTCATCGGTCAGGATCAGGGCAGGAAAGTTAACCAAGATGACGTTCTTGTTGCTACTCTTGGTCAAGCCGGAAGCATTAGATCACGGCTCCGGTCTTATGGTAGATCTATTGCCCAACATGACATGCTTAAGAAACTTGGCGACAGCGACTTTATGAGTCAGAGAAACTCAGGTTTATCTCCAACGATTCTTCCTATTACTCGGAAGAAAAGTGACAACCGAACCAATGAGAAGAAGTATCTCTCTGCAGAAGAGAGAGAGATCGGTATTGATGCAGCTGAGAGGAAGAGTGATTTTCTTGCGTCGATACATAGACTCAGTCGGTCTAGACCTCAACCGGTTTCAGAGAGACATGATGACATAGTTGATGGGTCTGATTCTGCTTCTGTTTGTGGTGTCTTGCTACAAGATGGTACTACTTGCTCTACAACTCCTATGAAAGGAAGAAAGAGATGCACAGAGCATAAAGGGAAGAGACTTTCACATGTTTCCCCTGAAAAACACATACCGTATCAAGTTCCTACAGGAAGAGAATGTGAAGAAACTGAGAATATCTGTGGAGTGATTTTACCTGACATGATACCTTGCAGAAGGAAGCCTGTTCCAAGGAGAAAACGATGTGAGGATCACAAGGGAATGAGACTCAACGCCTTCTTCTTTCTGCTGAACCCAACAGAACTCGATAAAATCATAAAAGAGGATAAATCCAAACCCGAGACATGTACAGGCATGAACCAAAAGGATTCGAGTCCGGGTCTTTTATGTGAAGCTACAACAAAGAATGGTTTGCCTTGTACGAGAAGTGTTCCTAAGGGAAGCAAAAGATGTTGGCAGCACAAAGATAAAACTTTGGATCATGGATCATCCGATAATGTTCAGTCAGCAACCGTGAGTCCAGTCATTTGTGGCGTTAAGCTTTACAATGGATCAGTATGCGAGAAATCTCCAGTAAAAGGGCGGAAGAGATGTGAGGAGCACAAGGGGATGAGAATCACATCTTGAATTCGAATGAAGCATTAGTGTAACTCGTTTTGTAAGTACCTAACTGAAATGGTATGTACCCATCATAACTCCTTAGGTTGTATGAATGAACTAAGTAGGCACAAGTTAATCGAACCTAATATGCTTTTCTGTAAGAAGCAGGTTCATTGTTCTTCATCAATGTCTCTGTTATAAACTTTGTTGCTTTTGGCCAAAATGTAGAATCTTTTGCAAAACAAAACTCAATCTATGTGTAGTTTTTCAGCCTCTCTTCTTTCAAGTGACCAAAAAAAATAAGAATCACTCTCTAAATTACTCGACCGTCTTCTCGTTGTTAGCAACGTCTGCTTTTGTATACATGTTCTGTTGTGTTGTCTTGACATTTGAAAGTTGAAACCATCAAATCTGAAACCATCATTTGCAGAACCACTTTAAGCCATTTCAAATCTGAAAAGTTCTGTTACTTTAGAATCATGTACAGATATGTAGTAGAGATAATGAGTATGCATTGTTTTAACCTGCAAGATAGAACAACTGGGAAAATTTCTCCTGCAATTTGTCTTTTTCAGTTAAGAACCCGATGACATGATAAATATTTCGAAATCCTGAGAATCTACAATCCATCAACGATTTGTCTTTGAGTCTCTCTCACTATTTCGTAAGGTAAGATACATTGAAAAATTTTCAACAAAATTCTTGAATGAATAAAAACTATAAGCAACTCTGATATTTACATATCAAGTCCTAGAGTTTTTGATTGGGGAATCTGACACTGTTTATTGGGAGGAATGTTGGCATTTCCTCTTCGAAAAAATGGAATGTACAATCTCAAATAATAATGTGGTTTTAAACACCACAAAGAATCAGATCATATGGATGATCTAAAAATTAGGTAAAAACGTTTCTTTTCCGAGTTGTGACAGCTTCTGCCTCTGCTTCTTCTCGCGGAGGGACTCTTAAGTGCAGCTTCATAACATCATACACTGTGAAGCCAATAGCCACTGACGGTACAACCTAAAGAAACCCAGAAGAGAAAAAGGTTTGTAACTTAATTCATCCATTGTCCGAAAACAATAAAAAGTCTGATGAAACTACTCTCAAACCTTAAGGTAATTGATGCTAAGCCCCGAGAAGAGTTGCTTCCAACCTTCTTCTCTAGCAATCTTGACAAGGGTTTGCATTGTTCCTTTTCTTCTTGTTTCTTCCTTAACGGCTGAATATAGTCTCTCAACCTGCAGGGAGTTTTGGTTATAATACTACGCAGGATGATTTCATGAAGATTCAAGGATATGTCCTATAGAAGCAGAACCAGATCAAACCTGCATTTGTCTCCTGACAACATCAAGAGGGTACGTTAAGGTCTGACCAAGCAATCCAGCGACTGACCCGCATATGAGTTTCAGGGAAATGTCTTTCTTATGCTCCGCAGGGACATGTCGTTTCATCTCCTCGTAGAAGTAGAACTTCAAACCAGCATAAGGGAAGATCCCATACAGAGAAGGAGCTGATCACAAGCAACCACAGAAAGATCAAATATTTTTTTCAGTTTTTGAGTCTTAGAGAAAGAGAAGATCTAGCAAATCCAAAGATATGGTTGTTATGTACCTACACCACGATATAGGCCTCGGAATCCAGATTCTCTAAATGTCCTCGAGAAACAATCGGTAATTCCTCTGTACACGATTTGTTCCACAGGAATAACAGCTTTTGCTTGCGCCTTTGCTGAACCAACAACCTGCACTGCTGAAATCTCTGTGAGTCTACTTACTTAGGCTTGAGCTCGAGATAAAGACATAAAACACAAGATCTAAAGCAGCTTACCTGATAAGCGAGCTTTGTACGGACCAGGTCAAGAGGGTAAGTGAAGAGAACAGCAGTACCACCAGCGAATGATCCAGCAACAAGATCAAGCAATGGGCCACGAGTAGTGTCTGGGAAACCAAAGATGATCCATCTCCTATATTCCTCATAAGCCATGTAATGAAGGGCTGCATAAGGAACTATCCGAGCAACACTTGCTCCATTACCTCTGTTTCAAAACCAACAACAAGGAGGTTAAGAATCTTATGACTGAATTAATTTTAGATTCTATGAGCTCAAAGACAACGTACCGGTAAAAACCCATCAAGCCTTCAGTTTTGCCAATCTTGTTGATTGATCCTATGAGTCCTATCCTTTTAAACTCGTCCCTTCTGGTCTGACAAAAGATCAATACTATGATGAGCTTCTATTTATTATCCATGACGAATTTTAATTGCTTAATAAACAGCTGCCAATAACACTAAAAGCTCTCGATTTGGATGCCTCAATCCGAGTTCATAAGTGAGTCAGAAGACGAGTTTCTGTTTCTTTTCTTTTTTTAAATCTTTTTGGTATGAAAGGAGACGAGACGAGTTCTGGGAAAGAAACAATAAAAAAAAAAAAAAAGACCCAGAATGATTCATACCTGGAAAAGAATCTTAATTCGCTCGAGTGGAGCGACGGCGGTCTTAGCTATACCGCCGGTGACGCCGCCGGCAATAAGCTCCTTAGCAAACAAAGGCATCGAATCAATAATACCGTTCTTCTCTTCGTCCTCCGCCATGGAAACGAGGTGGAGAGAGAAAAGATAGATACGGTTAAATGGATCTTCTTCTTCTTCTTCTTCTTCTTCTAAGAATCTTTGTACAGCTGAAGTTGATTGAAGTTGAAGAAAGAAGAAGAAGAAAGGAAAAGAAAGTTAGAAAAAGGAAAAAAAGAATTGTACTTTATGATCGATCAATTGAGACTTTGGTTTCTCTGTCCGATTCTCACCTTTTCCTGCAAGTTATGCAAATTAGACCCCCCGATCTAATTGGGGAAATTTTCCTTCTTTTTTTTTTTTTTGTCTTGAAGAGTCAAAGACTTGTTTTTGCTTTTCAACTTTTCCATGGTATAGTATTCTATGTATTTGGAGAAAATTACCAATCTGAATGAATCTAGACGACCATAAACAAATAAATGTATATAGACACTGGTCTTTCAAATAAAAAAAGATACAGACATCAATACGAATGTGACGTGTTCAAGTGAGCTAAATTAAATTAAAATTCCACAAGTAGAATTTCTCAACTACCATAAGTAACTTAATTTGTGTGCGCATGAACACACTTTACTTGTTGTAAGCTCTATAGGGCAATTACACAGTCAAAATCTCTGTTGAGGAATTACTTATGTGCCTCAACGACCTTAGAGTAAAACTCCCATGATTCGTGCGTCTCAGTTATTGCAGTCTGACCAAATGGATTCTCTGCTACAAACTTCTGAACGTTCTTTGCATCCGCTAATCTTTCTAGATACTTCCTTAGCTCACCCTCAGGTCCTGTCTCAAGAAATCAAAAACATCAGATGGGTATGTTGAGGACCAATATGTTTCTCCATTAACAATTTACGCTTGCTGTTAAGAGTATTTTAGAATGCAAAGACTCACCCAATGCAGAATCTTCATGGTCTGTGTACTGGTACGGGGAAGGGAAGATTCCAGTGTGTGGCTATAAGAGAGGACGGGCAATCAACCAATGTTGAGGTTAAAAGTGAAATTGAATGCATAAGCCTGTTCACAGGTGCTCGAGTTACTTACAGGATTACACAAGGCCTTGTCAGGTGAATCGTCAACTAACAAAGTGTTTGTCTCATCATACTTTCGCTTTCCGCAACTGAAGCATGTCCCAAAACGGTCCCATACTCTTCTTAGATCCTTGAGGAACAGAGGCTTTTTGTTATTCTCCTGAGTTTTAAACTTCGTTGCAGTGCATTTATTCTGATCCTGTATACATATGAAGACTAGGATTGCTGAGATCATTTGCTGGCTTTTGGACCAAAAATTAGAATGAGTTCTGCTCACATGTAAACTTCAACTACATATCTCATAATCAAAGAAATGCTGTTTACATAGCTCACAGAGATTGTAAACTGTGTTTCCACATTTTCAATGTAAACTGTATTTCTCATAATCTAGTTCTGTCATATGGATAGTGCATTTCTCATGATCTACTCTCAAAATCTAAAATAGCTAATAGAGGTTGTAGAGATCACTTACAAAACAGAACGACAGATTCCTCGCATAGTTTCTCATGACGATGTTAATCATATAATCCAACCCACTAGTAATAAGAACAGGAAAGACGGAGTTAATTGAGGAATTAAACTTAGTACATGTATAAGACATTTAACTAACCAAAGCAAAAAAAAAGAACAGTGCATTTGAGAATCAGTTCAAGAAGCTTACATGCGTCTGGAGGACCATATTGCAACATCAAATCTCTCAAAGCAAAAGTCGAGAAAACTAGCAACAAAAGGCCTCCTGAAGACTAAAGAAAAAAGGACAAAGAAATTACTCAACAGTCAGAGAAACATGAAACAACTTACAAGTGGCCAAATTGAAATTGATTCTTTCTTACCTGATCTGTATGATACTTTACCATCCGGAACAAGTTCACCTGTATGCCCCTGAACAATATCTGCAAGGATTCCATTCAAATCAAATACAACCAACGTTCTGGTCCGTTGACCTTCACATGAGCATCTGGGTAAGGAAACATCATCCTTCTCCATACTATCAGTTTTATGATCATCCGTCTCCATACTATCAGTTTTATGATCATCCTTCTCTATACTATCAGTTTTATGCTCTAAAGATTTTTTCTTCTTCTTGCTCTTCTTTGTTTTGAGCTCAACCTTACTAACACCTTCTGCTCCCAAAGCATCCTGATCGACTTCTTCCTTTTTATCCTTTTTCATTTCTTTTGTATTTTCAACATCCTGCACACTTTCCCCCTTAGTTGCAGAATCTTCAATTTTACTAGCCAAATACTCCTTACTGGCAATCTCTCCATCAGAAATCCCATCACAATTTTGCAAAACAACTTCATCTGAGTGATACAACAAACACTGTACTGACTCGGTATCCATGGTGGCTACTGATTCGCAATTTGTTTTCTTGTTTCCCTTCCTCTTCTGTCTTTTGCACCCAACGCCACTAACATCTTCTTCTACAAGTGCATCCTGACTAGATTCAATATTTTTATCTTTTGTCATTTCTTTACGTTTACCAGATTTCTGAACTCTACTTTTCTCTCTCGTTGCAGATTTTTCAATTTTACTTGTCATGTCCTCTCCCCCAAACTCTTGTCCGGCATTTCCATCACAATTTTTCATGTCTTCTTGGTTTGAATGATCCAACAAACCCTCTACTGATCCTGATGGATCACAGACCTCCATATCTGCAGTTTTGTGATCTTCAGATGACGTTTTCTTCTTCTTTACCTTCCGGTTTTTGCTCCTTACTTCACATACACCTGCTCCAAGAACGTCCTCGTTAACTTCATTGTCTTCATCTGTTTCCTTCTCTTTAGATTTTTCACGATTCTGAAAACCACTTTCCTCCTGAGTTGCAGAATTTTCCCTCTGACTTGCTGAATAACTCATTAACTCTCGGCCAACACTCCCATCATTATTTTCCACACACTCTACCGAACTGTTGTTTGTGGAAGTTGTCAAAGTATTTCCTAATGGGTCACAGACCTCCAGTGTTTTGGTCTTTCTCTTCTTTCTTTTTTTGGCTTTAGGAGTCTGAGTTTGCGCCACTGTTTCATCGAGTTTGACATCTGTGGACTCTTGTAGTTCTGCTGTATCATTCTTGGAACTATTTATCACAACACTAGCAACAGATTTTTCCTCTATACTCACCGATTTTGATCCTTCAGCTTCAGAAATAGTACCACATTTTACTTCAAGAACATCCTCTTTGACATCCATGTTTTCATCTGTTTCCTTCTCTTTAGTTTTCTCCAGATTCTGAAAAACATTTTCCTCCCCAGTTGCAGAATTTCCCCCCTGACTTGCCAAATGACTCATTAATTCTCGGCCACCATTCACATCATTATTTTCCACACACTCTACTGGCTCGCTTTTTGTGGAGGTTGCCAAAGTATTTCCTAATGGGTCACAGACCTCCATCGGTTTGGTCTTTCTCTTTTCCTTTTTCTTGGGTTTAGGAGTCTGAGTTTGGACCTCTGTTTCATCAAGTTTGACATCTGTGAACTCTTGTTGTTCCGCTGTATTAGCAATAGATTTTTCCTCTACATTATTTTCTGGCTCGCTTTTCATTGAGGTTGCCAAAGTGTTTCCTAACGGGTCACAGACCTCCATCGTTTTGGTCTTTCTCTTCTTCTTTTTCTTGGGTTCAGGAGTCTGAGTTTGGGCCACTGTTTCATCGGGTTTGACATCTGTGGACTCTTGTTGTTCCACTGTATTAGCAACAGATTTTTCCTCTACATTATTTTCTGGCTCGCTTTTCATTGAGGTTGCCAAAGTGTTTCCTAACGGGTCACAGACCTCCATCGTTTTGGTCTTTCTTTTCTTCTTTTTCTTGGGTTCAGGAGTCTGAGTTTGGGCCACTGTTTCATCGGGTTTGACATCTGTGGACTCTTGTTGTTCCACTGTATTAGCAACAGATTTTTCCTCTACATTATTTTCTGGCTCGCTTTTCATTGAGGTTGCCAAAGTGTTTCCTAACGGGTCACAGACCTCCATCGTTTTGGTCTTTCTTTTCTTCTTTTTCTTGGGTTCAGGAGTCTGAGTTTGGGCCACTGTTTCATCGGGTTTGACATCTGTGGACTCTTGTTGTTCCGCTGGCGCTGTATCATTCTTGAAACTATTTATCACAAAACTAGCAACAAGTTTTTCCTCTACACTCATCGATTTTGATCCTTCAGCTTCAGAAATAGTATTGCATTTTACTTCAGCAACATCCTCTTTGACATCCATGTTTTCATCTGTTTCCTTCTCTTTAGTTTTCTCCAGATTCTGAAAACCATTTTCCTCCCCAGTGGCAGAATTTCCCCCCTGACTTGCCAAATTACTCATCAACTCTCGGCCACCATTCACATCATTATTTTCCACACACTCTACTGGCCCACTTTTCGTGGAGGTTACTAAAGTATTTCCCAATGGGACACAGACCTCCATTGTGTTGGTCTTTCTCTTCTTCCTTTTCTTGGCCTTAGGACTCTGAGATTGGGCCACTGTTTCATTGAGTTTGACATCTGTACCCTCTTGTTGTTCCACTGTATCATCCTTGCATTTCAGACAACTATTTATCACAACACTATCAACAGTTTTTTCCTCTATACTCATCGATTTTGATCCTCCAGCTTCAGAAATAGTATTGTATTTTGCAGCAACCTCTGCATTGGAACTATGAATATCAACACCACTTTCCTTCAGTGCGTTTCTATCCTTCTCTTTCTTTCTCTTTCTTTTCTTGGAACAAGTCATATTAGTAGCAGTTGGCTGTGAATTTTCCGGCATTGACAAATTTGGGTCTACACAAAGTTGTGATGCTCCAGGCTTTTCACAAGAACCCTGAGTGTGTTGGGAAGATCCTTCTTGCATTATAACGTTTGACAGAGGATTGTTGGGTGAATGCACGGGGTCTTCGTTGGTGGTTTTTTCTGCATCATCCAACAGTTTCTCTTCACAGGAAGCGCCCTCTTTCTTCTTCTTCCCTTTCCTTTTTGTTCTTTTTTTACCGGAACCATTGCTATTAGCATCTGGTAGTGAAGAAGAAACTGGGTCTGTATGATGTATTGTAGCTCCAGGCTCTTCACATGAGACTGAATCTGGTCGACAGGACTCAGCAGGTAATATAGACAAACAATTCTCAGATAGCTGAACTTGACCTTCACTGGTGGATTTCTCTATCTCCCCATCTTTTTTCTCTTCAGATGAAAAAGCCTCATCTGCATTCCCATTCTGGCTAGTGATATGAGAATCATTATCCTTCAATTCCTTTTCCTGTTTTCTTGATTTTCTCTTCTTTTTCCCTGATCTCTTCTTCTGCTTTTCACTCAATTCCGGATTATTCTGACAGTCGTTTGAGTTTCTAGTTTCTGAAACTGTTTCCACGGAAACAGTCTCCATGATCCCTTCAATTTACTCAGAAATCAGCTGCAGTCAAAAACGTTTTTAAGTTCAGCATAAGCGATGAATCACAAAATTATTTTTTCATGCCAAGACAATGAATACATGAACTAAGATGCCTCACATAAATCCACCAAACACTAGAGCTAAAAAGACTAAAAAGAGCTCCATCAATCTCTAGGTGATTGAAAACAGAGCCAGAGACTATGTATTACATGTAAACCACCAAAATTTTCCTAAAAGAAGCAGTCATCCAGAAAAATATGCACATTCTAATCCTACCATTGTTCTTGATTAAATGATTGGCAGTGTTCTTAGTCCCGTTAAAACACCAAAATAGCCTAAGAGATCAATTATAAGTTAAACAGCCTAAGATATCAAAATGGAAATAAGCTAAGGTAGATTCGGGAAACCCAACCGCAATAGAAGCTTGAACAGTAAACCCAGAAGTTTTAGTAAATTGTTAAACCCTGCGTTGGATCTTAAATCTGAATCAGGAAACCAAAATCATCCTAGAAGAAGAGACGGGCATGATAAAGCATCAATTCTAATGTATAACCGCATCAGAGATTTCTCCGGATATTTTTTATACAAGGAAGAGCTGAAGAAGGTAACCTGGAAATTTTCAAATTGGCTTCGAGTGTCTCCCAGAGAGACAGAGGCGCGGCTTCGAGAGCAAGGGTTCACCGTTAACCTTCGTTTGTGTTTACTGCTCCTGTGCTCCGTTCTAAAACTAATAAACCGATTCCGGTTTAAATTAGAAACCCAAAACATTACCGAGAATTATGCAGGTTTACCAGAATTGACTCCAAATTAAATTATAATTTTTGGTTTTTTTTTGGTTTTTTTTTTTAAAAATTTAAATTGATTTTGATGTCCAACTAAAATTTTGTGATTATAAGAACATTTATCATTGATTTTTAAATTTTTTGTCGTGTAATAATTTTAATTACTAGTTGTTCATAGAATAATTTCGTATTTGTTAATTTTGTTTTTCGTATTTGAGTGAAAATATTCGAATTTTGCGGCAAAACAAACATTATTACTTTTTTTTGGTGGTAAGACAATAATTTTGGGACAGGGTCGCCGAGTAAAGTCTCTGAAAAAAGAAATCTAGATTGCATTAGTGGAAAACTGAATCGATATTGCGTTATCGGAAATTAGGTTCTAAGTTCACCAAACAACGTCAGACCATATCATTAGTTTCGAGAAAAGTTTTTATTAGGCAAAAATTAACTTTATTTTTTGGATGTTTTCTTTACGCTTCTTAACCTATCCAGATAGAAATGGATGTTTACCGAAGATAGAGCATGAAACATCAGACACCCTAAGGCAAACATGTCAACAGTAGTAGTTTCCTCTTCATTGTCAATCTGCACTGGTGGTTGGAAATCCGGACTCCACTTATCTGCAAATTTTTCAAATACATTTTAAAAATGATTTGAAAACTCAATCACGTGTAGACACATAAAATATCAATTGACATGTCAATCAATATAAAGAATAGGAAACATAACTCAATCATAATAAACATTAAAAAAAAAAAAACTCCATCACCTCTGGCTTGGTGACATAAGGATGGTCTCTTTTCAGTCCTAGCAATGCCCATTTCACCTATTTTTGCAATTATGATCTTTCCATTATACATAATCATCACGTTTTCTTACCTCAAGTCTCGATGGATTATTTTTAGTTTTTGCAAATGTTCAATGCCTAAAACAACATTTTTGCATCACAAAACCAGTCAAAAATGTAAGTAAAACAATTAATCGAAATATAAATTAGAAAAATATCCTTACTTAAAATCTAAAAGTTTGAATTTACATGATGAGGTTTATTAACAGTGTTGACAGAGCTTTTGATGTCTACAAAAGTGTGTTCACCAAGTGTAGCCTCCAAAAAACTTATAGAAGTTGTTTATTCAGACAATTCACTGTTTGATTATCTTTTTCTCTCACACAAGTCGACGAGAGATGAAAAGTTGCATATCCAACGCTCTAAACAGTAAAAAAAACATTTTTTCCTCAAAACAATAATATCGGATGATGTCATGTGAGGATCAGCTGCAATGAAGATTGCAATCTCGATCGAATGCTGCATTTTACAAAACTGGATGATCCTGCAAATAAACATCAACCACTTTCAATTTCTTCATTTCTTCTATAATTATATATGATTAAAACACCTTATTCATCTTTTCCATATCCAAGAATTTTAGTATAAATTCTTGCATAATGTTGGTCACAATGTGGTGGAGAACTACAAGACTTGTAATGAAATTCAATGTTATGAACATGCAATGCACCAGAATTTGGAAAGACACTACAAAAAAAATTGTCTAGTTACATAATTTATTTTATGTACTTGCATTACTTATAATTGATGCAACATGATTGCATCATTTATGTAAGTATTCTATCAGCAGTGATTCAAATATTTTACATCACTTGAGATTAATGTTTGCATCAGTTTTGTAATCTCGATCGAATGTTTTGGCGATGTGTCATTTTCAAATGATACAAAGTTTTCATCATTTAAAAAAATGATGTTAATTTTTATTTTGTATCTTTTATTTTAATTGATGCAAATTAAGATAAAGTAGTATCACTTTTATTTAATTGATATCAAAGAACTAAGTTTAACATCATTTATTGTAATTGATGCTAATTTGTATTAATTATAATAAGTAAATCAAATTTATATTATTTATTGGATTGATGCAATGTAAGTGATGCAATAGACTATTTTTTTGTGGTGAGGAAACGAACACCAAAATACCATAAACAATTTTGTAAATTTAGGTCCATATAATCGGCCCGTTTAGAAACAGACAGTTTGGACCTCACCTTTTTTTCTTTTGGGGACCTCACTTATTATATATGACATTTTTAAATGGGGAATTATTGCAAGAAAATAAATCTCAAAATGAGCAAACTATCGTCTTTCTAGGTCAAGTCCATTAATCAAATCAAGAAAGTTCAAACTCACTCAGCATATTATTCATAAAAATTCAAATCATGTAAAAGATCATGGCTCACGGTTACTTTATTACATATAAATTGTATTTTTATCGATTAAACATGCAAATTGATTTAAGCAACGCAAAGTAGTTTTATCTTTTTGTAAAGAAATGCTTAATTTGGGGTTAAGCTCCTTGCATCTCTACGACCAGTGGAAACCATACTATATATTTGACTAAAAGAAAGATCCCCGAAGCTTTTCTAAGCAATTAAACAAGCCAGATTTTTAAAAAGGGTTGTATTCTTGTCTTCCTCTTTTTTTTTTTTTTTTTTTTTTTATAAAGATATTCTTGTCTTCTTATACATATATAGACTATTTGTTTCCGATTTTTCAGGGAATCTGAAGAAGAAAGGTAATAACATAACCTTATCTTTGTGTAAGTGTGTAACGAAATGCTCCAAGTCATGTTTGTTAAAGTATCATAATAAGTTATTGTATGACTCAATATTTGAAATTCTCTATCAATAAATGTGTAAAGCTACCCGGTTGGGCCCTTTTTTAACCAAAATATACTAATGATTTTTCATTAACAAACAACAACAAAAACCTGTAAAATCAACTTGAACATAAAAATCAAGTTGCACGCGTAGCAACAATTTTAATTTATCTGCGTGTGTGTATATAGGCACATTTGAACCCAATTGGGCAAATTGGAGCAACACTAGACCCAGCTAGATTGTTAACGTAGGGGTTCTTAAAACTGCGATCCGTTATTATTATGATAAAACTGGACGTACATAGATTATGAATGCAAATTTCATATCATAGTTGTTTGCACTTCAACAACAAATTTTATCATGTCTTTTACAATTAAAATACGATAAAGACATATTCCGCAATCAGAAACAGTTAAAATATTACAATGAGATTAGTCCGAGTTCTGCCAAAAAGATTTGGCCATTGTTATCATTTGTAAAGCTCCATATGAGTTAAACGTTCAATAAAAATAATTAGTTATCACATATATCATATATGATCGACACTCGACAGGCTGTCGTATTTTACCTTCTTACATTTGTTTATTAAATATATTTTCTTTTCTTTTCTTTTGAATTTTATTTATATTTTTGGCATGAGAATCAGTGTCCAACTGGAAGCTATTAGCTATGTTGGTTGATAATTCATTTATATATGTGCAAAAGTAAAGCTTCATAATACTATATACGTATATATATTTTGACCCATTCTCACATTATTCAACATTAATGATTGAAGATCATAATAAACTGTACTAGTTATTTAAAATATATTATTACAAATTTACAACTTGACATACTCCATGTGTGTTTTTAATTCTCGAGGCACTTTTGTGTTCTTGATTATATTTACAACTAATCTAACAATTATTACACAGCCATTATATATATATATATATATATATATAATATATCCATTTCTACTGAAAATTAATGAAGTCCGTATCTGTATACACAAATCCATTTTTACAAGTTCCAAGACCGTATGATGAGTTTAATAATTCCTCTAATCAATTGCTTCAGTTTGGACTGATAATGCAAGTGTAAACATCAAAATTTATGTTGAAACCCCGATAATAATATGCATTGAGTAATTAAAATAAAAATTAAAAACAAATTTGTTAACAATATTAGGACATACTATACATATGGATATCAATTTTAATTACATCAATATTCATAGTTTTTTTAATATATTTATGCCTATCCTCAATCAAAGCGGTAAGACGACAGACATTTCAAAAGGTTTAAGACTAGAGAAACTAAATAATTAACGGGAACATGAAATAATTAAGGGCAATTCTCAAATTTAGCCCAAAACAAAGTTTTTGTTCCAAAAATAGTGGCACTCCTAATATTGGACACACATAGCATTCATTAATGAGTAAAAGACATTTATACCCTGCTTTACCAAAATCAACATTTCCAAAAAAAAAAAACATCTTTTTACGTTTTCTAAAATTTTCTTCGCCGTCGACCAGTCTCTCTCGCCGCCGTGACTTCGAAAAGCAGTCTCTCTCGCAGTCCTAAAATAAGTGATATGATTCCGAAAAAAGCAGACATGATTCCTAAACACAAAATAAAAGTAGGAGTGGCTTATACGTGAACAACATGCATGATTCCTAAAATCAGTAATATGATTCTGAGAAAAGCAGACATGATTCCTACAAACAGTGATAAAAAATATAAACACAAGTAGAGGGAGAGGCTTTAAACAACAAAAGGATAACATGATTCATAAACAAACTACCTGCCGTTTATATTTCACATGAGAGACATCTATATGTGATGGCTGACTTAGACTTTGCGTCATTCTTGCTCGAATATTATCAACCTCACGAATACCATCATTACTTCCAAAGTTTCTACCAGACACGAAATCTCCCTGAATCACAAATCAACACAAAAAGAAGGGTTTTAAAAAAAAAATGTTAAGAATGTGCATATACTATATTAGGAAGGGTTTCCTAAAAACAATAATATGATTCCTAAAAACGAAAATATGATTCCTAAAAACAATAATATGATTCCTAAAAACGAAAATATGATTCCTAAAAACAATAATATGATTCCTAAAAACGAAAATATGATTCCTAAAAACAGTCACCTGTTGTTGCTCAATCGCATTAGAGACATCAGTATGTGAAGTCCAACCTAAAGTTAGCGGTATTCTTCCTTGAATACTCTCCACTTCATGAATATCATCATTCCTTACAACATTCTCAACAGGGACAACGTTTTCCTTTTCAAACTCCTGGATCTCAAAAACGAAAAGAGGCTTTAAGAAGTATTGAATTAGATTTAGAAAGAGCTATCCTAACATCAATTCAAAAAAAAACGTTGAGAAGCATTACTGGTTGGTTTATGTGAGAGTGAGATACATCTCCAGTTAATGAATGTTCTCCAACTGAATGCATGCTTGGAATTTTCTCCATTTGACAAATCTCTAAATCCATTAAGGGGACTGATTGGGTGTTACTACATACATTTGCATGAGAAAGAAGCTTGTCTTTGTCACGCACCTAGATAAAGAACCAACGAAGATATTGTAAATTGAAGAACAACACAAAAACACACAGTAAGGATTAAAAAACTGAATTAAAAACGTTTTATGAAAGACTATTCACCGTGACAAACACGCGAATCAGTTCTGCATCTTCCTTAATCATGTTGATAAAAGACCTAACTTGGCGATCACTACGTAAAAACGCAGGAGGAGAATCATCTATAGATACTTTCATCCTCGATGGAAGCTCATAAGAAAAATCAACTTCTCTAGTAAGTCGGTCAATTCCAAAGTCCTCAATGACCATTTCTTGTAAGTCCTTGAATTTGACATCATCAGCAACCTCAAATACCGATGCTCCTTTCTCAAAATCAAGTTGAAAATACAGCTGCTTGTTTTCGTTTGATTTCCACTCTCCACATACACTATAGAGATTCAACATCTATCAAAAGAAAGATGTCAATAACATACGTTAGGCTTATGAGATCATACAAATAAGATGTCAATGTCAAATAAATGGCTTGATAAAGAAATCCATAGACAAAATGAAGGAAAAATCAAAATCGAATTGAAAATGAATGAAACAAAGAAGAGAAGTTTGATTAAAACACTATAATTTCAAAAGAATTAAAGAGAATCACACCAATTTTGTGATTTAACAATTTTGATAAAGCTGGATCAAAAATCCATCTAAACATAACAAAATTGCAAAATCGAATTCAAATTGATTGAAAGGAAGAACATAAAGCTTGAGATCAAACCTTATGAGGAAGATGAAAATTGGAAACAGAGATGTAGATTGTGGTCGAGTTCGTCGATCTCACCGCCGCCGACGTCGATCTCACCCCGCCGACGTCGATCTCACCCCGCCGACGTCGATCTCACCGCCGCCGACGTCGATCTCACCGCCGCCGACGTTGATCTCTCCGCCGCGTCAATTTTGGTGAGTGAAATCGTAGGAGAAAGCGATCGAGAGGAAAAAAGAAAAAAAAAAAAAAAAACTTGAAATCTAAGATATTTTAAAAAGGGGCAATTTAGTCTTTCACCCTTATTGAAAATGCTATACATGGCCATTTTCGTTTCTGTCATATTTTTGTCCAAAAAACTTAAAATTGTGCCATTACAGGGAATTTCTCAATAATTAATATCAAAAGGTCTCATCTCGACATTGGCATGGATAATATAATTATTAATTAACCTTATTAGTGTAGAGTGATCAGCGTGTGAATACACATAACGTAGGCTGGATAAACATATTTTCATGAATTTGTATTTATTTAAAGAGGTTGTTGATTTTTCCCCTATTCATAGTTAGAAAAAGGAAAACAATACTAATATATTATGTAGGAACAATAATATGCCTAATATTTTCAACCAAAAGGCAAGTTTTGGCTTCACATGCGTATAGAATAATATAATTACTTAATTACTTAATAACCTTAAGTACTCATGGGTAATTTCAGTTATATCACAATGTTATATACCATAGAAAAGACTACATGTTCGCCTATTATTATAGAACTTAGTTAGGAAATGTATGTTTTGTTTCTTTTAAAGAGTCATGAGTTTTTTTTTTTTTTTTTTGAACTAGACACGAGTCGAGCATGTAATATATCCACATGAGCTTCTACAAGGTATTTTTTTTTTGGGAAAAATTTGTCTTCTCTTTTTTTTTTTTTTTGTCAAAATTTATATTTAAAGATCAATCAAAGTCATCGTTAGCCAGCCTAAGAAAAAGTTTCGCTACTTAAAGAAATTTATATCATATATATATAATTAATATTCAAAGTATTAGTCATAAAAATTCTTTTGATTATTTTTGGATAATTGGGTTAAATAATGGAATATGTGAGCCCATCATATGAAAAGAGTAATTTTATACTTCATATTTGAAATACTGTAAGAAGAAATATTTTTAGTATATAAATATTAGTTTTGAATTTGTTAAGTTATCAAATAAAGAAAGAAAAAGTCAAGACTTTTATTCGTTACCTACGAGATTATAAACCTATTTTGGAAAATGAAAACCAAAAAAGAAGTGTCAAAATATTACTATATTTCAAGGTATACATACAGTAATTCCCTTCATAGCTTATTTTTTAGTCTATACATAGAGAAAGAAATAAAAATAATAATGCTTGGGAAGATAAAGTAACACTGGCAGTGAAGAACTTGTGTTGCAGAGTAGGACAACGTGTTCGTACAAACACGTTTGGATTATTCTTGCAATTCATAACGCGTTTCTAAATATTATACTACTATTGTCTTTGTCTCACTGAACTCGCCAATTAAGAAATCTAAAATGCCAAAATTAGTTTGAAATACGTATTTTGCAACTCGTTTACTTTTTATGTAATTTTTGTGACGTGACATCACTGGACCGAATCTTCCAAGTGTATGATTTGCGACTTGCGCACCGTATAATACGAAATTGAATTGCCATTTTAAATTTCTTAATTAAAATGAGTTCTGGTCCAAAACTTATATGTTTTAGTTTTACCTTGGAGTATACGTTCCGTCTAATTCCTGCCAAACAAGTTCGAATCCGGATTCAAAGAGCTACCTCCTTTAGAGGGCAAGTTCTCGATCGACCAAGTGAATTTCCTACCTCTAGACTATTAGAATAAAATAAAAAGGGAAGTCTTGTTATTATTGGTGAAGAAGACATTAACAAGCCATGCTGTATGAATGGTGATGGTGGAATGGAACTTGAGGTTTGGTTGAGATGTGATACGACGACTTACCAACTCAGGATGTTAAGTTGATCAAATTCTGACAAGTGACAAGAAGAATGAAACATATCCTTGTGGCCTCTTCTCATTGGTCATTGGGAAGATACGACTTTTGGCAAAATCATTCTTACAAAAATTTTATTTGCTGACAGCAAATCATCATTAGGTATCAAAATCGTCATCCTTCTCACTTCACTTGCTAGTTGTTACAATTAGCTACTGGATTGGTCTTAATCTCTTTTTATGTCCTTTGACTGGTTATGAGCGATTGAGCGAATTTCTCTTAATGATCATATATATATTTGATTGAGCGAATTTCTCCAAATGATCACATATATATATATATATATATATATATATATATATATATATATATATATATATATATCTTAATTACAAATTTACAAAGACCTAGTGATTTTATGTGTCCGAATAACCATATGATAATATTTTATTTTTGTTCCACATCAAAACAGAAAGATGAAGAGCGAATAATTACTGCTCTAGAAACAAACCCAACCGTTTAAATATATATATATATATAATGGAATTAAAATCAATAGTATATAAGAAATACGTAATAAATTTATGATGAATGACATACTGTAAATGACTTTCAATATATGTGCAAGTGATGAAAAAGCATATTGATACAATTTTAAGTAATAGTTTTATACAAATTAAATACCAATATTTATGATTAGCAAACTTTTCTAAAATAGGTGAACCGGCCATCAAATAAAAATAGAGTCAGTGGTCGATAAAAAATAGATATATGCGTGATTTACAGAAAAAGGGATCAAATGTTAGATCTATCCCGCTAGCCACATCACCTTTAACTTACAAGCTAGCTCGCAAAAACAAAACAAAAATGTTTTGTTAGTAAATAGTTCAAAGATCTTTGGTTTATCCTCTCTTTAAATTTGAGACCAGTCTTTAATCGTACTTAACGGTGATTTACAGAGCTTGAATCATCATTTCCCAAGCAAAATATCCTGATTTACAAAGCTTGGGAAATGATAGCACTCAGGCTTTTGTGATAACCAGAGAACCAGCTAATTTTTGCATTTAATTTAGATAAAGGTGATTGAATCATTAGAACCATAAGATGGATTTTCAACCACTACTATGAATTTGTTATGTGTTTGAGTCTTCAGTAATTTGAGTAGTTTAGCAATTTTTAAACATGCTATATATGTAGTAAGTTTTTTTGGGTGAAATCCACATATTAACGAAAAAAATATACACTAACACAGAAAAAGGTCATACCAATTAAATAACAAAATGATATTTTTAATTAATAACAAAGAGTAAGACCATAGATCGCAATATCGTTTGATGCATGTCTCGTATATTTTCATGAAGATGCTCTCCTTATCAGCCGCACAAACAGTCGCCAAACTCCACTTCTCTTTCACGTTCTCTATTGCAAGTTTACAACTTGCATATTTGTTTATTTTAAATTCTATATATATTAAATTAATCGAGTTATTAGTAGTATTTAAATTAGAACATAATACAATGATTGGTCCGTAAGATATCATGAACTTCTGCTCGAAGATTTCGTGTTAGAATTAGTAATTAATTACAATTTATTATACACTTATGGGAATCAATCAATCAATTGATGGCTAAATTTGATTCTATGTTCCTATGAAATTACACACAATATGTAAACAATCCATTGGTTTGTCACTTTTGTTGAAGACACAATCCAGCATGATTTTAAGCGAATCTATGACAATAAGCTATAAGAAATTTCCCAAATTTTGCATCTAACCTATTTGTTTTCGATAATTAACAAGAAAATTATGTATCAATGAATCTCGGTTCTGAAATTTGATCGTTTCAGTTGGCCCAAAAAAAAAAAAAAAAATTTGATCGCTACAATCTTTAGCACCAGATAATATATTGATATATAGTCTATATATCGATCATTCAATTTAGAAAATTATATTGTTTTATTTTTTTTTTTAACTTTTCCATATATTTATATACTCTGCAATATTATATTGCATTATATTGTTTTTTTTGTTGTTGAACATATTCATCAAAAATATATTGTTTTTACAGTGACATTATGATACTCCGCATACTTAAATTATGGTGGTATGTAATTATTTGTAATAAATAGTTTTTTCAACTAATTATATCACCGTGAATTATTTTTCGAGTGATCGATCCAAAGAAATTTCAAAGACAGTGACAAAACCACGGTACTCGACTACTCGTCTAGGTTCGAAGTATATATCTTAGATATTATGCGCTAGAAGGGTTCCACACTTGTCTAAATTTGACTGTGATTAAACCTTTTTTTTTTTGTTAATGTGATTAAAGTTCTTAATTCCTCCAGTCTAACCGCTGTAGTTCTTGAGCCCATATGTCTGTGAGCTGCAATATGTTTTAGATCCACATGTATCTAATACACCCACATGTTATCAAAATTGCCACGAGAAATCTTCGTGTGTGTTTATTCTTATTTGAATTGCACTTCAACTGTTCTTCGATAGTATTTCTTAAGCATCGTCGTCGATCGTATATTATAAAAATATATTAATATATACAACCATTTACATATCGTGATGCCTTCGTTGTTAAAGACTGTTATTTCAACGGTGTGCACTTAAAAGTATTGTTTACACTTATCTGCGTTTCCCTAAGTTATAACGTTATAACTTATAAAGCTCGAACGTCGAGCCCTCCCTTATTTGCAACATACATACCAAGGAAATAAAGATTCCCTCTTGCAATATAGAATTGATCATACTAATTCTACAATTTTGTCACGTATATTAGTGATTTTTCTTCAAAATCTGAAGGTTACTGTAATTTATTATGTATATAGAAACATATAAATCAGCATTACCTTTTTGTTTTGGAGTTGGTCATGTATTGAGATTCAATCAACAGTTTGATTTCCGAATCTTAAGCTGGTGGGGTTCGATCACATGCAGATTACATTTGTCTATTTGTATTACGTAAATACAATAATTTACACCCATATGTAAGAACACGTGTGTATAACTGTGTGTATATATGTGCATCTACATTTGTAAGTTTACTTTGTTTTTGTTATCTTCTACCTAAATTAGTTTATTTAATCTCATCCTATCGTTATGCCGATATATACCTTTAGTCAGCTGTTCTAAGTACAAACAAACAAACAACAAATCTTTACAAAAAATCTTAATCTTGGTATGCGGGCAAAATTGCGACCATACACTTTCTTTATTATCCCTAACCATAAATCTGATCTTAAAAAAAATAAAAGTAAACATAAGCTAAAAAAATATACCTCCTTTTTGTTCGGTATAATATAAAAAATATATATATATATATAAAAAAAAAAAAACATTGGTTACTTCCTTTTTAGGTTTTGATCCCGAAATATATCGGGGTAGCAATGTAGTGTATTATGAAATATAAATAAATTTAATAGTAATTAATTAATTAATTAATTGATTCCCGCCCCTAATTCACATAACTTCGTATATGTTTATACTCCCTCTGTATCACAAAGATTGATTTTTTGAGGGTTTTTTCTTATATCACAAAGATTGATTTTCTATAATAGATTTAATGTGTTTTCATTTTCAATATCAATTAATTAGTTAATGATTTTACTTTTACGATGAATTTGAGATTTTTAACAAAAATTTTTTTTTTTTTAAACTGCTTTTTAATAAACGTAGAAGAAATCTGGAAAGATCTCAACAAACAAATCATAAAGCATTTAATATTAGGTGTAATTATAATTGTTGGAAAATGGTAAATGAAGTAAAAAAAAAACTTGAGAATAACTTTTTATTAATTTCAAGATCATTTATTATTTTTCTTAATCTTGGTGAAACCCTCAGAAAATCTATCTTTGTGATACAGAGGGAGTATATATATATTCTTAACTTTCTCATAAAAACAAGCTTTTAACTAGGGATTAAAAAAAAAATTCGAACCACAATCCTTCTAAACAGAGATCAATTTTGATATTCTGTGCTTTAGAACTTTTATTTCGAGTAATTATGTTTTAGAAATGATGATTCAAGACTTCAAGTAGTAAAAACAAGCATTTAATTTGAAAAACAAAATTTCCCTAGTAAGCATGCTTTAGAAAACAAATTGTCACCAACTAACACAAAATGGAATAAACAACACTTATTAACTATATCGGTTTTGAGAAACTCGTGGTTTTAAACAACACTTATTAACTATATTCACTTTTTTTTTTGGTGTTAGACAATTTGAATTTATAACTCATTATTAATTGTAATATGTGGGGTCACCTAAGAGGCTAAGATCCTCCAAGAACTTATATTCTTGATGAACATATTGCTCACAAATTCGAATCATAATATATATCAGCTACGTCACGTAGTTCGACTTTTAACCACTATAAGATCTCCCAAATATCATTCTCTATCTTTTTGCTTCACATACTTTTTTTTATCCAATTATTCTATTAAGTTAGATACAATTTATAATAGTTTGAAATATAATAAATTTTTAATTTTTGAAACTATGTACATATATATTTAGATCGCGACATATCACATATGTCATTTTTATGTCCACTCTTAGAAAATAAAAGATTTGATACTAAATTAAAAAGTTAAGAATTAAAGATTAAAACCATTGGTACTAGGGGTGGGCATTCGGTTAAACGGTTCGGGTTCGGTTCGGGAAATTCGGGATTCGGGAAATTCGGTTATATAACATCAAGTTCAAATAAGAACCAAACTTAATTCGGTTCGGTTCAGTTCGGAAAATTCGGGATTCGGGAAATTTGGTTAAACAAATATTAGGTCCGAATAAAAACCAAACTTAATTTGGTTCGGTTCGGTTCGGTTCGGTTCGGGATTCGGTAAATTCGACTTATTGTGGTTAAAGTTTTATTAATGTTTGTTTAATTTAAACATGAATTGTTATAATTTATTTTATTTAACCCGATTAAAAATCTAATATCATAGAGTATAAAAAATCATCAAAACATCATTATGAATTCTAAAATGAAACAAATCTTATAGTCTTTGGAAAAAAATTTCACACTAAAAATTTAAAAGATAAGCAATATTTAAAACCAAATAAAATTGTTAAAGATTAAAGAATAAATCTCCTACTTGTTTTTACATTCTCAAATGTTTCACCTTGATTGTTTTCCTCCGTAAAAGTCACTTTTGATTAGAATCCATCTATAAAATAATAAGTTATATTATTAATTACTTAATAAATCAATATTATAAATTATAAATTATATTTATAATTTAATTTCGGTTAACCGATTACCCAATCGGAATTCGGTAAAAATACCGAACCATACCAAATACCAAATAAATTTATAAATATATCCAATTGGGTTATTTAATTAATATAGTTCAGTACGATTTAATACCATTCGGTACGGTTCGGTAAATTACCATTCGAGTCTGTCCGAATGCCTACCCCTAATTGGTACTATAAATATATAATTAACTTTGAATTTTTTGGTAAACGAAATTTTTTTTAACTTTTAAATTTGGATTAAATGCATTATTAAGTGTTACCAAAAGCTGGTTCAGAGCTGCTGGAGATTGTGCATGGACCAAAAGTCTAAAATGTTTTTTTTTTTTGGTAATAATGCGAAGAAGTCTAAAACGCAAGCTTGTTTAATTTGTGTTATATTGTTTAATTATTTTTCTAACATGATTACCACAGGCACGACTAGTATTTTAAAAAGAAAAAAAATAATGTTTATCATCATATGTAATTGTTCTATGTATAGATTTATACTGGTAGCATGTGTAATTAGGTCCCTAAGTACGAGAATTAAAATATGCCTCATTAAACAAAGGTTTTGATAAGCCGTACGTACCGCCATTAAGAGGGAGCACCATTATCACCATAGGGAGCATCCTTTGACCACTTGGGGAAAATTGTAACATGTTTTCGGACTATTTATGTAAATTAAAACTAACATACATAAGTAATCAACTACATAAATTCATTTCATTTATGAATATCCAATAGATCGTGATAATTTTAATTTTTTTTTAGTTTATCAACAACCTGCAACTTTACAAAAAAAAATATTGATCTGGAGTTATTCTTTTGTTTCAAAAAGAATGTTGTTTAATATTTCCATTTTAAAATTTCAAACTAATTTTCAGGTTTGCTCCTCATTCAAAACCAATAATCTTTGTGTTTAATTAAATTGTTGTGATTTAATTAGTGGTATATTAAATAAGAATATCTATGTATATTTATTTCTACATGTTTGTGAAATATGCCAAAATGATATTCTTTGTGAAGGAAGTATAAAAGTAGTTAAAATCATAATAATAATAATAAATTTTAATGATGAATTACTCAAAAAAAGTGGGTTGACCAAAAAAAAAAAGAATTACTCAAAAAGTGAAATACTTAATTTGACAATTTAAAAAAAAAATTAAAATTTTTATTTTTATATATTTTCATATTTACTTTCAAAAACAAATTAGTAATTAATCTACTGGATGACCCACGCTCTGACCGGTTAGCTCAACAACTAAATACTTGCGAAATTTAAGTCTGTCTTATTTTCCAAATAGGTAAAATGCACTAAATCCATAGTATATAATATATTAACTGATAATGAAAAAAATCATAATAATCAATCCGAATTGTAGTTTGTAAATATGGTGAAGATATTAATGAAGTGTATATGGATAGCCACCCACCCACTCCTCTCGTATAATCGGAATTTCAACCACCGTATTTGGGATATAGATCTCGTAACTAAAGTTTTGGAAAATAAATAAATAAATTAAATCTTTTTAAAATATAATATGAGCATTGACAAGAGGAGGAAGAAGAAGACACAAGCTAACAGTTGTCCGAAACTGATATTGGCAAAAGGTGATCTTTGATTTTGCTTACAACATCGAATCAGAACATTTAATTAGTTGTTTCCCCCATTTCTTTCAATTAATAGAGTTTTAAGCTTTCTAGTATTATACTTAGACACGATATGTAAAAAAGACGTATATAATTTGAAATATTAAGTTATTTAAAAAAAAAAAATACTAAAAACGATACTACTGGTGACTCTTAGTTAGTAATATATTAGAATTTGTTATGTAAATTAGTTTTCCATTTCTAATTTTTAACTTAATTTTGTTATGGTGTCTTAAAAGGAGAAAAATGTTTTTGTCCAAAAAAAAAAGGAGAAAAATGTACTTTACAGTTCTTTTTAGTGAGCATTCTATAAAAAATATCAAATACTGAAAAATAGTACTAATAAACAGGATTTTTATTTTTATTGTGACACTGTTGCATTTACGAAGGACTCTTTATTAGTTATGATCGTATAAATATCTAAATGAATTAGGGTCCTTTTGGGGGTCAAATCCGTGTGCAGATGACTAATCCAAATATTTGAAACTTTCCCGAAAACAAATCAGATAGAACACAATTAATTCTAATTCATTAATAGGAAAGTATATTAACTTTACCGGACCAAATTCTAAACAACATTACGTTTAAAATTTGATAATTAACGATTTATAGAACTGGCGATCTCCAATAGACGAACCACCGAGTACTTTCAGAATAAAACAAAATAAAAATTGCCATCACACTTATCTATTCATCCATTTGCAGGTCAATGACAACGTATTTTTCCACAATCGAATCTTCCTAATTCTTTACACAAACTTCTTCTCTGTAAGTAAACTAATATTATATTAATAAAATTTGTCAAAGACTATTTTTCTCCGTCACGTCTGCTATATATACTTGTCCCTTATTCACATTAATGTTTAACTCCAACACACTTCTCTCCCTTTTTTCTCTCCGATTGTGTTTCAGAGCTCTAACCAAAAAAAAAAAAAACAATGGGTCTTCCTATAATGATGGAGAGATCATCAAACGACAACATCGTCGAGCTTTCTCGAGTGGCGGTTTCAGACACACACGGTGAAGACTCACCTTACTTCGCCGGCTGGAAAGCTTACGATGAAAACCCTTACCACGAATCCGATAACCCTTCCGGTGTCATTCAAATGGGTCTCGCCGAGAATCAGGTACAGTAACTAGCTTATATATATTTTTCTAAAAAACGATTAATGAAAATATTGTGATAATGTATTAAATCCTCTTTATTCTCTTTTCTACACACAGGTCTCGTTCGATCTTCTAGAAACTTACTTAGAGAAGAAGAACCCTGAAGGTTCGATGTGGGGATCAAAAGGAGCACCTGGGTTCCGAGAAAACGCTCTATTCCAAGACTACCACGGTCTCAAGTCTTTCAGAGAAGCTATGGCTAGCTTCATGGAGCAGATTCGAGGAGGTAAAGCTAGATTCGATCCTGACCGTATTGTCCTCACCGCCGGTGCCACCGCCGCTAACGAACTTTTAACATTCATTCTCGCCAATCCCGACGATGCTCTTCTCGTCCCCACACCGTACTATCCAGGGTACGTCACACTTACCGATTATGAATTAAATAAAAATATTATGGTCATTCGTGTATACGTAGAGATATTTAATAAATAATAATAAATATAGCTATACAGCTAACTAACACCACTTGTAAGAAAGTTATAATCCAGCATATATATTGTATTTTCAATATCTCTAATTTGCATTGTATTAACCGAAACGTTTATTTATTTCATTACAGATTCGATAGAGATTTGAGATGGAGAACCGGAGTGAAAATAGTACCGATCCATTGCGACAGCTCGAACCATTTCCAGATAACCCCAGAGGCGCTCGAGTCGGCATACCAAACGGCTCGTGACGCGAACATCAGAGTCCGAGGAGTGCTCATAACCAACCCATCGAATCCGTTAGGCGCGACGGTCCAAAAGAAGGTTCTAGAAGATCTCCTTGACTTCTGCGTACGCAAGAACATTCACTTGGTCTCAGACGAGATCTACTCAGGCTCGGTCTTCCACGCCTCCGAGTTCACCAGCGTCGCCGAGATCGTAGAAAACATCGATGACGTGTCAGTCAAAGAACGTGTCCACATCGTCTACAGCCTCTCCAAGGATCTTGGTCTTCCGGGTTTCCGCGTCGGAACTATATACTCGTACAACGATAATGTTGTACGGACAGCGAGAAGGATGTCGAGCTTCACGCTTGTCTCGTCTCAGACACAACACATGTTGGCTTCTATGTTGTCCGATGAGGAGTTTACGGAGAAGTACATTAGGATAAACCGGGAAAGACTTAGGAGACGGTATGAGACCATTGTGGAAGGGCTTAAGAAGACAGGGATTGAGTGTTTGAAGGGGAACGCAGGGCTGTTTTGTTGGATGAATTTGGGTTTCTTGCTTGACAAGAAAACAAAAGAGGGCGAGCTCGAGCTTTGGGATGTGATTTTGAAGGAGCTGAAGCTGAATATATCTCCGGGTTCTTCGTGCCATTGCTCGGAGTTTGGATGGTTCAGGGTTTGTTTTGCTAATATGAGTGAGAAGACTTTGGAGATTGCGTTGAAGAGAATACATGAGTTCATGGACCGACGAAGGAAGTTTTGAATTGTAAAAAAAAAAAAGTAAATTAAATCCAATTTTTTTCTGGTGGGGAAAGTTATTTTTTTAGGAAAGAGAAGATGGTTCATTGAAAACCTTTGATGAAAAATGAGTTTTTATTTGTTTCTCTTTTCTAGATATTATTGTTTGTTTTCTTGCTTTGGATGAAGCAAGTTAATTAATTTCATGTTCGTCGAGGTTTATTTGTAATATTGTTGTTATATACTAATAGTTTTTATACAAATTTTCCGGTTTGCCCATATCTAACATAAATATTACAAAAAAAAACTCCATTAATTATTCAACTCTGATAAATATTACAAAATAACTAATTAGATTAAGGTACTTAGTTAAGCATGTTTGTTCAACAGATTGTTAAGCATGTTTGTTCAACAGATTAAAAAAAAAAAAAAATTGTTAATGGTAAACATAAATTCTGTGTAAATTGGTGTAAGATAATGAAATACCTCGAAAATATATTATAGACTGTACTAGTCTACTAGATACAAAAATTTACTTCTTTTCTTGAAGGCCATTAATGATATGTATTTTTGCAAAAGAATAAGGTTATTTCAACGAGGTTATGGCATTGTTGATGTAATTTTCTAAAGAGGTTGGTGTTGTTTTATGGTCGGGTCTTTGTGACTTGGTCACTATACAACTATAACAAGTAAGATGTTCCTTTTTTTCCCCCTCTATATCATTTATCCGAATACACGCGGTTTTGGTGAGATCAAACTAAATTTTAGTGGCTACCAAGTGAGGTAATGTATGACGATTTATAACAATTTTTAATACAACTTTTTGTAGGTTGTTAGTTTTAGTATTTTTGATTGCTAGAGAGATTTAATGTCAGAACTCAACCAAAAAACCGCTAAAACAAATATTATTAATTAGATTAAATGTTTTGATGCTTGCTCTATATTCATATGAACATATTTCACTAACCAAATCACCAATAATCTATACTATATAAAAGTTGAACCTATAGTGTTTTTAACGCGTCCACCTAGGATTTAAAAAATGTGATGCTATTGGTCCATGTCAATGTTTAACATAAATTCTTAAGGTAACTTAACAAAATCTAAAAAAAAGAAAAAATCGATATCTACCAAAAACTTAAAAAGAAAAATCATGGTCAAAAATAGGAAACAAAATAATAGAAATTACTCAAAATATTAAATTTAGTATATAAGACAAATTATGCATTAATTTCTTATTAAGCAACATAATAAAAAAAAAACACAACTCAAAATAATGAGTTTCCTTAAATTTTTATTAGTGAATAATTAAAAATAATATTTTGTTTTTCATAACTTTATATTTTCCTGATAATTAATATAGAAGTTATTTAATATGAAAATACTAAAAAAAAGAAAAATAAACATGTGCCTTTAAAATAAAGACAATTGGTCGTATTTAAGTTCTGAATCCTTATTAAATTTTATATAGTATATTGTATATCGATAAAGGAGAAAAAAGAAAGAAAGAATAAACCCTAGAGAAAATCTCAGAAAAAATGAGGAAGAAGAAGAATTATAGAAACTCCAATGACAAAAAAGAAAAAAAAACTATATGACAAATCCAAAAACGTTTAAGAAAAAAAAAAGATAATAAAAGTGTTAGAGGAATAACTCATGCTTAAGAAAAAGATCAATACCGGCAACAAAAAGTAATAAAATATATTACGTATATGTCTATTTGTAGTTGAAACTTGAAAAAAAAAAAAATCAGTTATATTTTCAAACAGTTATGCTTGAATATAAACAGTTATGTACATGTCTATTTGTAGTTAAAAATGGAACACAAAAAAAAAAAATTATTGAAAATTTTCAAAATAAATAAAAATTAAAAGAAACATAATTTTTTTTATTATATTTGCTATTGTAAATTTTAAGAACCAAGCTAACGATATATATAAATGAAAAGAAAATCTCGCCTATGTAAATAGTTTGAATTGGAAAATAAAAAGGAAACTAAATACAAATATGAAACAAAAACCATATGTGAATAAGTTTAGAATTTAAAAGAACAGAAAAAAGGAAAGTAAAGTCAAAAGATGGCAAAAAAAATTCTATAAAATAGAAAATAAGAAGAAAAACAAAATATTGCAATATATTGAATGCAAAAATATCATATACATACTTCATATGATAAAATTTAGGAAAGAGATCTGGTAAAAAAATATGAAAAAATCGTCAAAAATATAGCACAATATATATGCTCAAAATCATGTTTATAATTGGAAAAAGATCTTACTATATATATAATCTTACAAAAATAATTTATTCCTTTAAAACTTACACATTAAAAATCTAATAAATTATCAAAAAATTAAAAACATACTATTATACCAAATTTTAATAATTGACTATTATAATCAGTTTATTTTTAAGATATACATTACTATAGTTTTCCAAATTATGTAATTTTAATTGTAATATTAAATTTAATTATACTTCGAAAATTTAGGGATTAAAGTGACTAAAATTTGTTTTCAAAAAATTAATATATATTATTATCTTCTCCTATATAAAAATAATATTTTTATAAATATTATAGATCACATATGATTTCTTCGAAAAATATACTAAAATATCCACGCGTAGCGTGGATCCAAGACCTAGTATATAAATTACAAACAGATCAGCTTATAAAGAAAATGCTTTTCAAGGTCGAAGTCGAATCTTAATATTAAAGAGGGACTAATTTATACTTTTGGTCTTTGGTTCGAAAGGCTTATGAGCTAAAACAACTATTTGATTTGACTTATAGATTTGTTAAGTACCATGATTTTAAAACTTTAAATATTGAATCTGCGAGTTAATTATTTATCATTAAATAAATAAATAATTAGTTCATTCCTAGCTAAAGTAGTCTCCAAGTTATTTCGTTTTCTTGGCCAAGTCGTGGTCGACTGGTCGTATACCACTTGGTTGAATAAAACAAATGAATTACCAGCAACGAAAACGGTCTCTATAAAAGTAATATAAATAATGCAAATTGTTGTTACAGGTATATTCATAGACATATTAATTTTAAAAATATATTTATAAACATTATAAATTATATTCTGAACGAGTTCTTCAATACATTTAAAGACAGGGAATGGTAGATATTTTATGCTATAGACTATAAAGGTTGCATGCAACGGAAATATAGACATTTCTTACACTATGCACCTATAACTAAGTGTCTAAGACAATCAATTATATATGTCGTAGCGTCGGATTAATTATTTTAACACATTTTTTATACAAATATTTTTTTGTAAACTTGTTGTTGCAGATAAATAACTACATCAAAAGTTAGGACAGGATAATTCACAAAGCAAACAAAAATTATACAGATGTGAAATCAAACTTGGGAAACTGTAATTATATTTATAATTATTTTGAGTTACATAGCTTTTAATGTAATGGATAAATGACCTCCTTATGTCATCATGCATATAATTCCACATATATAACAAACATTTATGTACATACTTTGACTTATATAGGTAATAGGTACATATATTGTGTTAATGTTATAATAATTCCACCTACAGCTAACTAAGAGAAGTATATGATTTGACTAGTCCTTACAAAAAGAAACCCCATTAATCAAGTTTATTAAAATGGGTTTCGAAAGCATCGAAGAAGTGTTAAGAAATTAAGAGACTAGTGGACTTTGCATGCAGAATCTTTTTTAAACTTGTCACCGATCTGACACTAGTCTCTTCATTTTGGTAGCTTCATGTCTTTGAACTCTAATACTTTTGACTTTATACATCCTCATGTCTCTATCTTTGTTCGGAGTTTTTGGTCAAAATAACCTTAACCTTTTTTTTTTAAAAAAAGGCTTAAATAACCTTTACCTCTTGTAATTTTGCTTTGGTGTTCAGTTCTGTAGTTAGTGTGAATTGATCACTAATGTCATTGACATAATAAACAAATAGACTTCAATAGTAACCAAATATCTAAGTCAATTAATCATTCGTTTCTGGTTAGATATATGCTTGACTAATTAATTAACCGACGGTCCGAACTGGAATTTTAGATGAAACATTTCAAAATCGGCTACGTGCTAAGCGTCTTCGAACTGTTTAGTTAAGTTAAAGCATAACGCATTTTGTTGCCTCTTATTTTACACACTTCAGAAGGCTTTGTACGTAAAAACTTTTGACTTTATGTTCATATATTTTGATAATGTACTTTAAAAACTTTTGACTTTATGTTTATATAATTTATAATATTTATTGCTCGTATAGTCAAAAGACTCAATACTCATTTTTGTAGTTTTGTGACAACTGGTACCAAAAGCTTTATGACAATTGACAAGTGCAAGGAGACTTATCAAACTTTCGTATAAGAAACATCTCGTGAGATAAGTTTTTTTTTTTCTTTTTTTTCTTTTTTTTTCGTGAGATAAGTTATTTTTCATACAATGAATATTTAAGGAGTACAATACATATATGTATATATATTTATATCATGGGTAATGCTGAATTTAATATAAAACTACCCACGAAAGAAAAACAATCAAACCCACGACATTTTTTTTATGAATCAAGACGTCATTTCTCTCTTGTCTTTTAGTAGTATTTAAATATACAAGTATCTTATTAAATTAATGTTTTGATTTACGTATAAAACGAACAAGTTTTAATCTACCCTACTATGCTGATAGTGTTAGAACCGCAAAAATTCGGATATGGAAAATTGCGAACAAAGAACAGAATTACGAAATAAATGAGATAAAAACGATTTTAGAAAACCGAAAGAAGTGGAGTCGAGATTTGATCTCTTTCCTTAATTTTTAAAATCGCCCGTAGTGTGACGGTTTTGATACGATTCAGAATCCCAGGATACAACCACTTAGAGACCGAATTTGCTACACTCGAAAGACGGAATATACGAACTCAATACTACGCTATACTCTCGAGACACTTTCGTATTATGTGGAGAAAGATTGCTGGAGTTTTTATGTAGAAATCATTTGTTAAGTTCATGGAAGAAAAAACACAATGACTTGGTTTATATAGCCAAAGCTCATGGTCTATGCATTCATGAGGATGAATAATGTGACTTTAAGACATTTGACTATTTTGTCAATGTTGTCACTTATGAGCTTTGATTTTGTGGTTACACAAATCAATTAATTGTAAAAGATATTTGTTGAATTAATCAACAATATAATCTAAACAAATTTAGGAAAAATCTGAATAATTATTTGGGTTATACGCCCATTACTCAAATCCCGAAACTCATCTTCCAAACCCGGTCCGACTAGACACGACACGGAACTCATGTCCGGTTTGGATTTCTCCTTTAACTTCCAAAGTGTGAAATTTCTCATTCAAAATTAACCTCATTATTGACAAATTACTACACTAAATTATAGTGTTTATTTCAAGGAATCCAACTTATTTTTTCCCAATCAATTCAACGACCAAATGTTATTGAAAAGTATGCAGGAAAATGTTTGGTTCCATTTGTCTAAAAATGGGTTCCAACATATAGTACATTTAAAAACAAAAAAAAACCGATCTTACTTTTCAAAAATCAAAATGTGTAGAATATTACACACGTGTGATCGCGCTCGTTGGGATGTTCCAACTCAATGGTACTTTTTCGGGGTCAAAGGTCAATTGGACAGCTGGGAGAATCTTAGCCGTCAGATCAGACCCCACCTCACACGCGGATCACGCTGACAGGCTGGCGCTAAATCATTGGCGACGTCCCACGTGTAAACTAATCATCGAGCGTCGTCATTAATTTTACTACGTTGGTCTCTTCTTCGTGTCGTATTACGAGCTGCTTCGCAATTATATTCATGGACTTATCTTTCTTTACAACAACCCGATACCTATTTTATCAAAAGGAAAAAGAAAACTACCCGAAACCTATATATATATATATATATCTTTAATGTAAAAGGAATACACATTATACACGTACTTATGTATAATACATATGGTCCCAAATGTGATTGGTTAGGTTAAAAGTGTTTGTACAGTTACCAGATTCGGATTGGAATTGGAAGTGCAGTTTTTTTTTTTTTTAGTATGCTACTTTAATTATTCATATCATCCATTATAATTCTGTCAAAAGTATAGACAGAAACTCGTTGATATGAAACTCTTTTTTAAAAACCCTAAGTTTGTGGCATTATCATTCCGAATTTCCGGATACAGATATTGATCACGCTTAAATAAAAACACAAATATATAGATTAGTTAGTTCGATTAATGATATATTATTGCTGCACAAATTTTCTTAGTAAAAATTTCTTTTAATTCAGATGATATAGAGAATGTTACTGTACATCAGTACATTTACCCTTTTTTCTAAACGAACCTGTAGATTTACTTATGACTTAATAAACTTAGTTTTCTAATTAAAAAAAACTTGTAATCTAGCTATTTGTACTGACTAGTATCATTGCCGCATCATAACTTAATTCAAATATTTTTGTGTACGACGTGTTTGAGTTATACCCAAAACAACTCTGTGTTGACCAACCAAAAAAAAAAACACATTTCCAACAAATCTTTAAACCTAGTTTGGCGTGTGTATTATTGCATGCGAATTTTTGCTCTTTAGATGCTCTTAAATATGGGACGAAAAAATGATAAATGTGACATGACATGTCAGTGGTCCAGAGTATTATTTGATGACAATCTAGTCAGATTATGCTTCTGGGGTTTGATCAAGTGTATTATAGTAAGCTAATCATTAAGCAAAAAATGTGATCCAGTGACTAATTAGTATTTTAATCAGTGTGTTTAATGAATATAATATATAACTCTAGGCTGTTGGCTGGGTGAGATGTATATACTATATAGTGTTGCTTTGTACATGTTTGTATTCTTTCTTAAATTTATTGAATGTAACGTATGAGTTTGAATTGGTACTAAATTCTTATATTGGAATGCAAAGTTATAATAAAAATTTGACAATAGTTTGTTTTTATTGTTGTTGTTGTAGGACAGTAATTGTTATTAGTTATAATGATTAAAATGTTGTGATCTAAAAAAGTTGAACATAAATTTTTAAAACGCAAAGATCAACTTAGCAATTCCAAGTTGTGTGGGCTAATGATAAATCCTTTTGTTTATTAATAAATATGACAATTAGCGTTTGAAAATCAGATTGGCCCTGCTTCTTAAGATTTCACCTACGTTTTATCGGGCCTAATTACATTTTGGGTTATTAAGGGTTCCTGAAGGCCCATATATGGCCCCGTAAATGAATTTTTCTTCGTTCTCTTACTCTGGGAGAAACCTCAAAAAAACAAAACCCCCAAAAACTCATAAAGCCTGTAGTTTCTGTTGATCCAGCTCCGCTCTCGTTCTCCGGTAACGGTGACACACCAGTAGTACAATCTTCGTCGCCGGTAACATCAGCAAGGTGAGAGGCCTTTAATACTTTTTCCCCCTTTTGATTCGAAGTTTCATCTTTTCTTTTCCACTTTATTCCCTTTTCGGAATTCGACTGCTAGATCTGCGCTTTCGGGTCGATTACTTTGATTTATTGAGTATGAGCCATAAAACGATAATGTAAATGCTCAGGAGGTCTAACTATTTGGAAATGATCTTAATTTTTTTTGATGATTAGGGTTTGTTTTGGTCGACATTGATTTATTAGTTGGAACTAATTTGATCTACTGTTTCAGTTGATTTGGGAATTGAATTTAAGTTTTAGTAGCTGGGTGAGGATTGTTGTAGCTTAGTTAGATTATATATGCATCCCATTAGCTCCTCTTTTAAATTGTTTTTATGGGTTTAGGGAAGAGTATTGGGAGATGGCATCCAAGTTGATACAACTGAAATCAAAGGCCTGTGAAGCATCGAAGTTTGTGTCCAAGCATGGCACAACTTACTACAAACAGTTGCTGGAGAATAACAAGAAGTATATTCAGGAGCCAGCCACTGTTGACAAGTGCAATGAGTTGTCTAAGCAGCTTCTATACACTCGTCTTGCTAGGTTGGTTTTTTTCTTTGTCTTTTAGTTTTAGCTCTCTTATTTGAGCCTCGATTCCGTTTGATGTGTTTGTTAGATGATAAATTGTGTGGTAGGCTGGTAGCCGGATATCTGCATTCTAGGTTTAATAGTTCTGCACCATGTACTCTGCTTTACTGCATCTGAACTAGATACCAACATTTTCTTAGTGTAGATTTCTTACCAGAAAAGTATTTTCACTGTTTCTAAATATGATATTCAGAAACTGTACGTCTTCTTTGTGGCTATGACTGACCTGTTTAAGTGGATTGCAG